>JANHFX010004054.1:47068-113321 GCA_027560015.1 Chloroceryle amazona
TCATCTTTTGTTAATTCGTTTAGTTGGTTTTTGTGGTTTTGGTCGTTGTTGTGTTTTATGATTGGCAAGGATAAGCTGTGGGGGGAGGGGTTGGTTATTGGGTTGGGTTTTTTTTGTTTGTTTGGTTTGGTTTTGGTTTTGGTTTGGTGTAAGAGATTTCCCAGCTTTACTTTTCAGGCACATTTGCCATTTACTCATCACCATGACTTTTCTGTCAGAGTAGATGGCCACACATCCCAGTTCTTGATGTTTGTTGCTAGATGCCCTGGAGACAGGGCAGACCAGGAACAGGGATGGTTTTTCAAACAGCCCTGCTGGCTGCCCACCAAGAAAAGTTTTATGTCAAGGTTTATGTCCATTGGCATTGCAGGTCTATGTAGAAGTCTATGTAGAAGAGACTTTAGGAAAGACTGGCTGTGTTCAGCAGATGGAACAGTTTTGTGGCAGCCTGAATTCCACCAAAGCCCTGATGTGTGTGTATGTCTTACTGAAATGCCCATAAGACATGGCAAATGCAAAGCATAAGATATGCTTCTTGATAAGGGGCTGATGATGCTGAAACCTTCTTTAAATTTCACAGCCCACGAGACTGTTGGATGTCTTAAGACAGAAGAAACCTGCTGGGAAGCTACTGTCTAGATGGAAGTGAGTTTCACCAAAGTGCTTTGGAAAGCAGCTGTGGTTACAGGCAGTTGTTCCTAGCACAGCTGGTTACAAGGATGCAGATGGCAGTCGGGGACACGGCTCAAGCAACATGCTGCAACCGCACTAGCCACAGGATCAGTCACCGCAGAAATAAAGGCTTGAGTTCTGGGTGTACTGACTCTGCCTCACAGGCAAGGGCCCAGCCCTATGAGCTATAAATGCTCCAGCCGTGCAGGACAGGTGGGATCACAGCAGGTGGTTTGGGGACAACAAAAATGCTCCAGCACAGAAGGAGATATGGTGCCTCTGCTCTAAGTGTCTTAGCTTGAAGGGGAACTGCATGTTGCCTCTCTTGGTGTGGATGATGGAGTCAGGCTGTGATCAAAAGGACTGAGAAGCTCCAGAGAAAGGTGTCAAGGCAGAAAAAGAAATTAACATCACGATACCTTGAGCTTATCATCCCTGTCCTTCGTGGTTTGCTTTGGAAAGTTTTATTTGGGAAGGTGCCCAAATAGTAATTCCCTTCTTGTCTTCCACAGAGACTTTGGTGATCGTATGTGCAGAGCCTTTTTCTATCTAGACCATTACAGAGATGTTTCCTCATTCATAGTATCAGTGTGCCATTCAGCATCATAGGAAAAAAAAAGCCCCTAAAAATTAAAATGTGCATTTTACAAGCATGTTTAGTAGTCTGAATTATACCCAAGTCCATTATAGCTTATTGGGTAAAATATTTACCATATGTGTTTTCCCACTGTGAAAGACAGCTGGACTTGATTAGATGTTTAAATGCTCAGATGTTTTGAATGAGGAATTGAGAGGAAGCTCTTGATCGGTGGCAGAGGCAGCAGGAAGGGCAATATGAGCCTGTGAACTGATGCAAGATCTCCCAGGCAATAAAGCTTCACTCTGCAATCTTTTGTGTTCAAGATGACTTAATCTTACCCTACATAGCAGAAATTTCCTGCTCACCAATAATGTGAAAAAGTCATCGTATGAAAGTCTACTCAGTCCTTTTCTGGGGAAGGAGGAAGTACATAGATCTTGGATTTTTGATGAAGGAGAGAGAATCTTGGTAGCTTCTGTTCTCCCTGTCAGCTGGCTTTTGTGTGAATGTGAAATAAACTTGGTGTGCTGAAATGGTGGTTTTCATGTAGTGCAATGACTCCAAATTCTTCTGCAGTGTAGCCCACAGCTTATTGTGGAACTTTGGTATTGTGTAGCACCCCTAGACTAGTTGTATCAGTTACTTCGGTATGAAGGTACTCATTTAATGTATCTATTGGCGATTGGGTCTAAGCAGTGACAGGACAGCTCTCTGCTTGATGTTGTACATGACATGTAACTTGAAAGCCAGTTGCACAGACTATTTCTAAGGTCCTCCCAGCACTGCTTGCTTTTAGTATCACTCTGGGGAAAATGAGCTCAGGAACCTGCCACCACTGAACCAGGAGGGGTTTGCAGTTGTTTCATTTTGTACAGAAAATGCCTCTGCATTGGAATAGAAGATTTTGATTTAAAAGCTTCATTTAACATTTGGGAGAGATTTTTTTTTTTTCCTGTCCAGTTATAATTGTTAAAAGAGGTCAAGGTTGAGATCCAGATCATCATAAATCACTCCCTCTTTAAAGGCAAATGTTTTCCTATGTGGCCTGAGGGATTGAAATAAAATCTGACAAGGCACACAGACCTGCATTTTATTCTTGGCTTTTCTCCACTGCCTGTGTTGTATTTTTCTCCATCTGGATAGTAGTGCTTACCTTGCACTGCTGTTGTGGGGATTAATTAATCCCTCTTATTTGCACAGTGCTTTGAACATGCCCAAATGAAATGCTGTTACTTTAATTGCCTGGTGGCTCTGTGCAGCCTCCTGTGACAACAGGGTCTGAGAGCCAAGGATGGGCAAAGAGAGGCCCTTCTACCCAACAGGCAGCCAGCACCACCCAGTCTTCTGTGATCTGTCTGCCCCAGCTCTCAGCCAGCCCAAACAGAGGGGACACCATCCCTGCTGTGGGGTGCACCCAACCTATGTGGGTTGGGCAGAGGCTTACCAGGGTCTGTGCAGACTCCTGGGCTGTTTTCTGTGCCCAGTGACTGAAGCAGCCCCTGGTGAATGAGCTGCTGTGCTGGTGGTGAAGTTGCCATGGGAGAGTCATCTTCAGCATTACTGGCTTGCAGGTTGCGGGATGCTGTGCATCTAGCACTGACTGCTAGAAATTTGGACTTAAAATTAACAGTCAAATGGTTAAATTAAAGTATCAGTATTTGGAACACAAAAGATTTGGCTTTTGCTTAGAAGATGTCAGACTCACCACAGGATGATGTCCTACATCATATGCAAATGTCCAAGGACAAAATGGTGACTTAACAATCTTAAAGGTGGAATATCAATATTATCTATAATCTTCTAGGCATTTAAGGCCATAAACCAGATTACTGGTGCTGTCTTTAGAGGACAGCAGTGTTTCTGTTTATATTTGTGGCAGGGGGCTGTCTTACTTTCTTGTGGCCTCACCTACTTGAAATGTCTCAGTTAAATAGCTGACTGTATTGTTTTGGAGGGGACAATTGGTTCACAATGGAACAGGGCAGGTTAAAGGTGTAACGAGGATGTTAACCAGTTGTAGTTACAGCAGTAAGAATTTTCATACCAGTGACTGATTTTTTTTACACCTCTTCTTGCAAGAGATGCACTAGTAAAGCATATAGGACTTCACAGATGGGCCATAAAACATCAATGGAAACATTGTGGTGGTGTTTACTGCTTCATTTCCTTCCTTCTTCTTCATCTGCTGCCTTACTTTATTGCTCTTAATTTTTTGTCTTGTCAGTCTCTATTTTCTCTCTTCCTTGTTGGCAAAGTTATTTACAAGTGGAACTGGCTTCCAGCATGGCAATGCTCATGCCATAGTGCCCCCACCTGCCAGTGGACCATAGTCTTGGTGAGGTTGGCCATATGAGAGCTACAGAAAATGCAGTCCACAGATGGACAAGAGATGGTAAGACAGAAGACAGAATTTACTTTGCTGTTGTCATGACAATGGATCCTTTTCCAGTTGTATATTCAGCATACTTGGATGACAGTGGTAGGAAGTGGAGTATAAGAGAACACAGAGAAGGAAAGGCCTCTAGAAAAACATTTAATTATCATGTGCTAGGAAACAAATTCAGGATGACAATGCTTTGTGGATAGTGGTGGCTGTCGTCACTCTGTGGTGACCTGCTGGAGCAGTGGTGTGGGCTGTCCCTTGAAAGGAGGAGGAGGAACATGTTAAGGATATCTTTCTTAAGTTACCTAAGCTGAAGAACTGCTGCATAAGTCTAGCTTTCAGAAAATTCAGCTCAGGCATGAGAGATAATATGTGAGTAAGACTTGAATTACTCCACTTCTCTGAAGAAGAAAAACAAAACATGATCATAGCTACAAAAATCAATCCAGGAACACCGCATTGCATTGGCATGTTTCTGGTGCAAGTGTCAGTCTGGCCATGAACATACTACACATTGTCTGAAAAGATGTATTTTGATCCTGTAAGAACTGAATTTCACCCAACTTTATTTTGTCAATCTATGCTGCATTAAGCATTCCTGCTAAACTGAAGATTTGTTGGTGACTCACAGGCATGGGAACTGTGCTGTGAGACGTGTATGTTTACTGGAAACTTGGAGCTGACAGACTCAGCCCAAATTTCACGTTGGAGTGATACCAGTGTGTTGTGAGGTACAGATTACTGTCATTTCCATCTTTCTCCATGTGCTTTGCTACAATGTAAAGGGCTTACAGATGGCATTTGATAGAAAGCAGCATCTGTAAGAGGGTGAAGAACGATGACTGATCAGTAGCACAGCTGACTGGCTATGTGTGTATCACCTCAACATATACTGACCTGCCTTCTTCATTTAAAGGCTTGTATCCTTTGCTCTCCTCCTGCCATGGAAGAAAGGATCACAGAATAACTGAAAACCTTCTTGAGGGCACTGCCTTAGGCATCAGGTTCCTCTTGGCCATTCCTGGAGCTATTTTATACCTTCTTGACAGTCGCCCTTGTGCTAGCTACTGAAATGCAAGCTCCTCCTCCAAAAAAAAATTAACACAGTTGCCTTGGGTGATGTTCATTCTCCTAATGTGCTTTGCTGCGATAAGAGGAATGGCTGTCACTTGAGATAGCTGGAAAAGGAAATGAGGAATTTATTCAGCAGAGCAAAAGTCATATTGCTTTCTCTTCCAGGGAGACAGCAGGTACCAGTGGTTGGTATGAGGTGGAGGATTGCATGCTGTCGGAGACATGACTGTGATTCACACCACACACATGCTGTGCCTTCATCGGTCATTGCTTGCTCCCATCTCCCTCTTTCCCTGAAAACAGAGAATAGAGGTTGCCTCTTTCCCCGAAAAGTGAGAGAGTAGAGGCTGTTTTCTTGTTCCCTGGCCGATGGAAGAACAGCCTTAACACTCCTCCTGCACATTGTGTCCTTCCTGTTAAAACCCTGTGTAGGGGCCTTTCTTCTGCCCTTCCTGCTCAGCCCAACAGTGCTCCAGGACTCGTTTCCATAATTTCTGCCTGGGCATTTCTGCCTGAGGCACCACATCCGCACTGTACCAGAGACTTGTGCTCTGGATGGTGGAAGACTGAGCCCCACATTTGGTTTCTGCTACCTCCACTTGAGGGAAACCAGTGTGCATGGGTATCTGGGGCCTCTGGGCTGGGGAAGCAGAGTTTTCATTTTGACTTTCAGGTTAAATACCTAGGCACTCCTACGTGTCTTTGGCTGTTGTCTCAGCTCTCACTGCCCTGATTTTGTTTTGGTTCTGTTTGTCTGGGGGAGTAGGGTGAAGGGTGGGAGGCGTAACCCTCTGTGGCTGGTGGGTTACCCCCCCTTTTAGTTTTACTTTTTGACATGCTGCTTCTCTTTGGCTTCTTTGGCCTCATCTGCTGATGCAGTTGGTGGTGTGGAAGCTGCATGAGCAATGCTCAGCTGAGCAGTGGTATCAGTGAAGCCCTCTGGGACCCGAGCAAGGCTACAACCTCAGTTTCTTGCCTTCAGTCACCTAGAGTAGCAGCATACCTGTGGGGTCTATCGCATCATCACTCGACCCACCAAAGCTTGATTTAAGTCCCCAGTTTCCAGTCTGTGAAGCCTTGGTCAGATCTGTTTGACCTGGGGACCATGCACGACCTGAAGAAGGCAGTTCCTTCCAGCAGGAGCAGCTCAAACTGTAGCTCTGCAGGATTTGGCTTGGTGGCCCTGGTAATTTTGGCCTTCACCTGAGTCTCATCTCTTTGAAAGAAACTAGGCTTGTGCTTTAGAAAATGTGCTGGATTTGTCTTGCTTCTTCACAGGAGGCAGAAGGGAGAGGAGAGGGAAGAGGCAGAGAGTGGAGAAAGCAGACTGATGGGCTACCCATGGTGCTGCCAGCAGGATGGGCAGATTTTGGTGGGGAATGTTTTTGCCCACTTCTCCTGTGCTTCCCAGAGGTGCTTGTGGAAAAAACACAATCCCCTTGGGAGCTAACCTGGGAACAGAGAATGGGAAGTGGCTTCATGTTTAGTTTTCATCAAAGTATTTTTAGAAGTAGGACAATTACATAGAGTATTCCTAGTTTTCACTGCCCTGATATGTGACACCAGTCAGTCATTAGAAATGTTACATTTATTTGTCTTTCACCTCTGAATTGAAATAAAGGAAATAAATCTCATCAGAACTTCTGCTCAATCATCCACTGTGCTCTCTCACTAGCTCTTAAACATTTAAAGTTGGTTCAAACTGAGTATTAATAATTGCATTGTATTAATTTATTTTTAACTTGAGTCTAAGCCTGAAAGCAACTGAGCAGAAAAAGTCTTTAATAACCAAGAAACTTAGGGAATAGTACACATAGCCCAGTGCTGTTAACATCCTTCAGCAAAAAAGATTAAGTGCTGCTGTCGTCATTTAAGCTTCAGGGTGTGGGAGGAAGCGGGGGAAGGGAGAAGGGAGATGTCTGATCCACTTAATGCAAAGTATAAATTGATGTCGTTTTAATTTTCTTCTTATAAGATTTACCACTTTACATGTAAATACCAGGCAGTGATGTGGCTATGTTGGATTTCCTATTCATATGGAGAATGTGTTCATCTACTGGAACTTAACTGATCATACTGAATTAAGGGGAGGATAATAAAAAGCTATGGAGTGAATAATGGAAGGATTTAAAAATGAAGCATGGGGGGTAGAGGATAGAATACAGCGTAATTTTGGAGGTAGAACTACAGTTGAGATTAACGGTGTATTTCTGGACATCTGGCTGATCTGAAGTCTGTCTGTAATTGTTAAACCTGCCGCCTTTGTGTATAGGATTAGGTCTGTTTAAATATGCATGCAAAAAGCAGAATGGTTATCGATCCCGTGCAGCATAATTTGTGTGGATCTTAGTTTGGAGTTGAATGGGTTTTATTGCTACTTTAGTTGATGTGTATTTGGTGATTGGTTTGTGTTTTCTCAAAAGTAATGACAAAACAAGAGCATCTTTGAGAAGCGTAGTGATAGGAAAGAGTTTAAGATTAAAAAGTTACTATTTTTAGAGGAACTGATATAGAAAGGAAAAATGGGTATCTTATTAATTACTAAAAATGCATCTGAACACTTTTAAGAAAAATATCATCTAATAATGCTGCATCTGTATTTAATCCCTTTCACTGTTACAGATTTTTAATTAACGACTCTTGTCTTTATGCCAATTAGTTTGAGATGATAACCTTTGTGCTTAACAAGAATGGTTGCAGGAGCTTTGCTGATAACCTCAGTGCTATTTGTAAAGAAGGAAAACAACTAGGAAAACCACATTAATATCAGCTCCCATAGAAACACTCAAGCATTTCATTAGCAGTTGTAGGCTGGAGCAACAATAAGGAAGGCTTTATTAGGCGAGAGAGGTGGTAAACGGAAAATTGACAGCAGAAAAGCAAAGGCTGATCATGAATAGCCCTTCACAGCTGCAACATCATCTTACTGTTCACATGCTCACGTTTCCATCACACCCCTGATCACAAGCATCTCAGGATGTGTAATAAATAAATAAACCAACCTTTGCAACCAAGAAAAAAAGGTATGATGGCTCAGCGCCAGCCAAGAATGCTCTGCAGCCATCTGCTCAGCATCAGCCCAGCACCCTCCAGCACACTGTGAGTGGGAAGTACAGATCATTCCTCAAGGCACAATGGTCAAAATGTCACTGATTTTAATGTTCTTTGCAGAGTATATTTAATGTGATCTTTTCCTTACAGGAGTGGTCTCTATGGTGTTTCTAGTTAAACATCTATCTTTAAAATCCACTGTAAATATGCACTGTCTATATTAAAAGGCTACGCATGTCTATATTAAAAGCTTGCAGGTAGGAAGTTGAAATAACTGAATATTTTGATATGTTATTCTAAGATTGATTAAATGAAAAAAAATGAACACATGTCAAGGGATGTAAGAGAAGGGACAGATTAATACGGGCACAAGAGTGGTCGGAAGCATAATGTTTACTGTGTAGAGTCAAGTTTCCAAAGATGTTTAGGTACCTAAAGGTGCAGATCAATCCTGGGATTTTCAGAAGGTCTGGTTGCTGGTCCTCTGTGCCTGATGAAAGACAGTCTTTGGAAATTGGATGCCTATTTTCTACTGCATTATGCCTTCTGACTATCTAGGTGCTTTTGAAAATTTCCCTATTTACGTTCTGGCCTTCTTAAAACCTCTGGTAATACGGTTTATCGTCGTCATGAAAGCTGCTGCCTCTGTTTGTTGGGGTTTTTTTGTTGTGCCCATCCTTGGATGTCTTCATGATTTAGTAGCTAATAACTAGTTTAGTAACTAAATCATGTCTTCATGATTTAGTAACATTGACAGCCAAGTGTCAATGCTGGATTTTTGGACTGAGAGGTCAAGGAAGGAAATAGAGGAACTGGAAGCCCACATCTCTGTCTTAGCATTTAGATATGTAAAATCTGTTAAAATAAGTGACCTGTCATCTACCAAGTGCCTCTGTGGATGGAGACTTCTGAGCCTTTATTTCGGTGTTTCTGCAGTCAGGCAGGCATTATTTTGTGGGTGTGGGTGCTCTTTGGACTTGGGGGAGCTAAACACTTGCTTACGTGTTAAAAAAGGAGAAATAAGATCTGAAAACTATGTCCAAGTAATGATGGATGGATTTAGAGAGAGACATGTGCTTGATGCTTCAGAGCAGGGGTTTTGAAAGTTTGGTAGACATTGTCAAGTTGGAATATGAAATCTTTGAACCAGAATGAGGTCTTCCCCATAAAAATACCTATGTTTTTTGGTTTGGTTTTTTTTGCAGTCAGCTCTAATTTAAACTAGATGTTTAGATGTTTTTATGCATGATCCACATAATCACATGGGTCATGCATGCTTGTGAAAGAGTTAAGAGCAGGACTGGAAACTACCCTTAGACTTTGAACTTGGACTGTCCTAATATGACTTGCTGCTGGAGGAGGACAAGGAACCCACTGGGCAACTTGGGAAACTGGTTTCTGCAGCAGTCATGGTGTTCATGGAGGCTCCATATAAGCACCAGTGACCCTAGCATGGAGCCATATAATGGAGTTTGAGAAGCTTCAGTCTTCTGATGAAGATTAAAGATAAAAGCTTACTATCTCATGCCACTTCTGTTCCCTTTCTAAGTTTTTCTGTCAGGAAATGCATGTGTTAAACTTGGCGTTCAAAAAGCATTATGGGCATTCGCTGCTATGCTTCTTGAATTCAGGATTACCAGGCCTCCTAGACAGTATGGACAACGTCAAGCTTTAGTCCACTTCAGGGCTCAGGTTCTCCTCTGTGCTGAGTGCAGGTCAATCAGAGCAGAAATCTCTTGCAGAGAGACAAGATTTGGGGGCAGCCAGTCAGGTTAAAAGACTGTGTGTTTTAACACTGAAAAAGACCTAACATGAGTATGGATTTTGTGGTATGTAGATATTTCTAGAACTATATGAGGGGTGGAAAGCACCTTGAGCTTTCTTTTCTTCTGGAGGAAAGAACCTGACTCCTACTACCACTGGTAGCTACACCATTTGATGCTTTCGTGCGTTGACCAGCTCCATTGCATTGACAGGTAAAAGTTGCCTGTTGAGCATCTGGGACAGGTCTTTCACCTGTGATTCCTGATGACTGAGACCAGCATACAGCAGAGATCTGTATTCCTATGCTGAAGACATTACACAGTTAACCGTGTCACTTCTGTTTTGGTGTGCAACACCAAGATTTCCTCCACTGTCTTCTGTGAGACAGTGTCAGCCAGTTTCATCACCAATAAACTTCCCTTAGGATATTCTTAAATTTCTGTGACACTCATAAAAATGTCAACTCCAATGCTTGCAGAATTTCTCTAATAACTCCTATCAACAAAGTCTGTTGCAGCTTCCCCTGTGTTGCCAGCTCCTTTATCATCCGACTGTTTCTGTACAGCTTTTTTTCTGTGTTCTCCTTGTGGTGCTCTGTCAGCAGGTTTCCTGAAGGGAGCTCAGGTGGTTCCAGCAGTATTTCTGTTGCATAAAAAGTGAGTCAGCTTTTCAGAAAGAGTTATTTGGGTTAATTTGCAATAACTAAGCTTCAGAAAGCCACGCTGCATGGCTTTATCCCACTTCCTACTTAACTCTGTGCTTTCATTTGATAAAGCAAGTGAGGCGAGCTAAGAAAAAAAATACTTTGATGTTAAAAAAGGACATCTGCTTAAATTAATAAAGCATTTTTTTTGATTCATTTAGCAGCAGTGATGCAGGCAATGCCACTAAAGATGTACACTGGTGATCTTGATTTGAAAATTAATGCTCATTTTAAGTTTTGAAAGGAACGCTTTCATAATATTGTTGCATTTTAATGGGACATTATGAGTTAAGAAATAACAGTGAAGATAATACCTTACTTATGGCTTGCTGCCAGGTAGCAGCCATTCCAAAAGGCAGAGGCAATGGCTCATACCCAGTGGTATGTCTGATAGTAGATGCTGCAAAAATTTATTTTGTTTTCAATAGGCGAGGCTTATATTTCCATTTCTGTTGGCACTTTATCAGTTTAGACAGTGAAACAATACCAACATTTTCTAATAGGTTTTACTTTCTTCTTATATTTGCTTTCTTAAACAGTGCAATTCCTGTAATGATACAGCAGGGGTGTATTTACTTATGTTGACATTAAAATATCCATTTGAATGAGAAAATGTTTTCTTTAACATATCTTCAACACTTGAAAATGTGTTTCACAAGCCCTTATAGATCTCAATTTATTAGCAAACTTGTTCAGATTTTCAGTTGACTTTGTCAGGTTAGCACAAATGAGTTTGGCTGTGTTGGAGCTGTTCTGCTGGGGAAGAGAGAGAAGTATGTAGAAATGAGATTTTCTCATTATACTTTAAGCTTTGTTTTAATTTGAAGGATGGTCTTAAGTATTCTTTATATGATCTAAGAAAGTAATCTAGTGGGACTTGTGGGAACATTCTCACCTTCTGATTTCCCAACATACATGAGCCATTTTAGTAAGAGGAAAACTAACTTTTGAGAACTTAACATCCTTTTATTATATGTGTGGTGTACCCAGTGAGCAAGACCAGACCAAATATAACTACTCCAAACTTACCAGACTTCCTTCAGGGTTTTTTTTAGCCTTGTCTAGGATGTTCTGATGAGTTTTTCTCAGTGAGGGTCATGGGGATGCCTGTGATAGCTGCATTGAATGGCCCAGTGCTGCCTTGAGTGCAGTAATGTGACAAGCATTGCATAATGTCTGCTTATTCTGGCTTCTGTGAGTCAGCCCTCTCTGGTTTTGCCAAGCTGTAACCCTTGCACTCAGACAGAGAAACTAATTATCTGACTAAACAGGATGCATTTTTTGGGGCATGCACTTACCTAGCCTTCGTTTTGTAGGCAGCTTCATCTTGCACTGGATCATTTATCCAATGCAAAGTGTTCATAGAATCGTAGAATGGCTTAGGCTGGAAGGGACTTTAGACATCATCTAATCCAACCTCCCCACCATGGGCAGGGACACCTCTCAACTAGACTAGGTTGCTCAAGGCCTCGTCCAACCTGGCCTTGAACACCTCCAGGGATGGGGCAACCACAATTTCTCTGGGCCATCTGTTCCAGAGTCTCACCACCCTCATACTAAAGAACTTTTTCCTAAGATCCAATCTAAACCCATTTTCCCTCATCTTAAAACCATTTCCCCTCATCCTGTTGCTGGACACTCTTGTGAAGAGTCCCTCTCCAGCCTTCCTGTAGGATCCCTTCAGGTACTGGAAGGCAGTTATAAGGTCCCCCTGGAGCCTTCTCCAGACTGAACAATCCCAGTCCCCTCAGCCTATCCTCATAGCAGAGGTGCTCCAGCCCCTGGATTATCTTTGTGGCCCTCCTCTGGACTTGTTCCAACAGATCTATGTCCCTCTTATGGTGGGGACACCAGAACTGGATGCAGTATTCGAAGTGGGGTCTCACAAGATCAGAGTGAAAGGAGAGAATCAGCTCTCTTGATCTGCTGGCCACAATCCTCTTGATGCATCCTAAGATAAGGTTGACCTTCTGAGCCGCATGAACACACTGACAGCTCATGTTGAGCTTCTCATCAATATTCTTGTGATGTGTTCTTATCTGGATGCTCATTTATCCATTTGTGCCTTAGCATCCTGCCATAGTTTTTTGTGTTTATGAATGGCATGCATCTTAATGTTTAAATAAGTCTGGGTTGGTTCACTTACAACCAAAATGTGCTCTTCTCCCCAAGTCAGAGAGAGCTTCTAGACCTCTGTCTTCTGTTTCTGGCTACTAAACAATACCACACTGCTCTTGGAAGACAAGCATCAAGTCCCTTTCCACTGATAAGGCATGGAAATGGTTGGTTGGTTTTCTCCTGTAATTTCCTTAGTAAGATACAAACGGGGAACTTGGAACCTGGAGTCTAGGAACCTGGTGGCCTGAGAGACAAATCTCGGTGCCTGATGTACTGGGATGGTTTTAATAATAGAAGGGGATAGTAGTAAGTGATTTGCATTGTTCAGACAACCCTGTAGGCCAAATTTTTTTTTTGTTCTTGATATAGTGCAGAATGGTACTCTTTTTTTTTTTTTTTTAATGACAAGTCATTCATGTGGTATTTCATTCATGTCATGTCTGGTGTTTGTTACCTACAGGTCAGTGAGTTTCAGCCCTTCTGTGCTTTATTCACAGTGTATCTGAATATCTTTTTGGAAGTCTGGACCTTTTGGCACAAACAAGAAAATTTCATTTTTGTTGATTCTAGACTTTGATTGTTTCTTGATGTGCCATATTTTGGGATGCTTTCTACTGATAATGAAGTCATCTCTGAAGCTGCAGTGCAGCAAAATGCACTGCAGACTGCATCAAGTCTTTGCAGTGTAGAAACCTGTAACTGAAGTAACAAGGTCAATGTAAGTGAAATATGAATGGAAGTGTCTATGTATGAAACCTCTGTAAGAAACAAGACAACAAGGGTTAAAGGAACAGCAAGTTTTGCTGTGGTGCACCCTTTGTATGACTTCAGTCAAGGAACCAAATGGTACGAAGAGGAAAATAAAACATGACCTAAAACAGGGTAAGAGTTAAAACAAGACTGGAGCCATAAGATGCCAGATAAAGAAAACAAAAGAACTGTGGAATTCAGGAAATTTTGTCTAAGACTTCTGAAAGCAGTAAAACAAATTAATGAGGCAAAAGTTTCTGAACAGTTTTCACTCCTAAATGGTATGGAAGATGAACTCCTAATCAATTTTTTATGTCTCATTGAGAAGAACCCAGAAGATGTTGTGAGGACTAGGCAGCCAGCATCTCCTGACCTCTGCAGTGTGTGTATGCAGGTGATCCTGGTCAGACACATTGGTTGGATGCGTGCATCTTGGAGCTTATGAGTATTTGAATGTGAAAGTGTCAGTAAGTAAAATCTGCTTTGGAGTTTCACAAAATAAAGTCGCCTTCCACTTCCATGGAGTTTTTTGTACTAATCTCCTCTCCTATACCTGTAGCAGTCTTGAAGTCCAAGAGAGACTGACAGGCTGAGAAAGCTAATAATCATGCTCCTGTTATTTGTTGGTCTCTGTTTTCTTCCCCAGAGGTTGATCTTGGAGCACTCCTGTTGGCAATACTACGATGGGAATAACATGTTTTTGAAGAAGCCGAATGTACTAGAGCTGTTTGTCAGGTCTGTCACAGCTGGAAGCAGCCTTTGTTGTGTCTTCCTGTGAATTCTAGGAATTGTAGAATCATAGAAAGTACATGATTCTTTAGCTTTGTCCTCAGCAATGTTCAGGCAGGAGAGCTCCCCAACATCCTGGCATGCTTGGAGACATGAGGTCCACCTGTTAATATAATCCATATTAAAATGCCAGTCTTTATCTTATTATATGTTCATTAAGAAAGAGATTATGCTCCTTTTGTATATGCCTGGAGTTTGGAAGTGAAAGCACTGTAATGGGCTTTAACAATGTTGTTGGCAACATGCAGTGGAAAAGTCACGTCCAGTCTTTTTGCGTGGTGTCTTGTGTCAAGATTTTTATTTAGTTAGTTTTTCATTATACATGGGTGAGTGTAGCAACTCTATTTAGTGTTGTGTTCCTTGATGATACAGCTGCTATTTTATTCCTGGGCTACCGGCCTCTGGTACATAAAGCTTGGTGTAGCCCCTTTGGTAAACCATCATGTTGCTGGTGTGTCATCTTGGATTAACAGTGAGCATCAGCACATTTGGGAGCTACATCCCTGCCTGGAGCCAGTCACACTAGTGACAGCTGCTGGCAGTGTATAGTAAGAGCTGGTAAAGTAAAATAAGAAAGCTTGGTAAATGCATGTAAGAGAGTAATCACCTCGGAATTTCTGTGGCTCATGCTCAGAATTTTAATGCCTTCTATTTTTATTCTTTAGTAGGTGGCTCCACAGATTGGAACCTTAAAGACCATAGATGAGGCTTGAACAAGACTGACTGGCAACAATGCAAACATGAATTTTACTACCACCAGTCAAATGAAATAAAACAGAATGATGCATATAATGATGGTAACATTAGCTTGCTTTACTGCTAATACAAATGCTAGTAAGAGAAATAGCGAATATCTGTAAACAAACTATCATTATACTAGCATGAAACCTCCCTTCAAATTCTTCTTGAGAAATAGGTGATGCTTTTCTTTAGTCTTTTCAACAGGCACCCTACAATGAATCGTTTCCTTTAATTGCTCTTCTAAAACATATAACAGTTTTTTTAATGCCTACTTTTTATATTTATCTTTTTACTTTCCATTGATTGCAGTGCTTCCATTCAAGCTTGAAAATGAAATTGCTTCCTCAATGTATTTCTTCTCTGCTGTATGTAAACATGGTCCTTTTTATTAGCCCTGAGTGCACAGAGAGGCTTTTTCCAGTTGTCTTAGTTACAGGCTCTTTAAAGGAAACTCAGGAGAGCTGCCACGCAGAATGAACCTCATTTCTGTCTCTTACTGAGGGAATTTATCTTGTGCTTGGGGGACTGAAGAGCAGCACCAAGAGTGAATGCTGCTCATCTCTGCTTTTCCAGGGGCTGCTCAGAGCAGCTGAGCAAGGCTTTGAAAGATAAGTGTCTGAAACTGTGTCTCAGAGCTAAGGATCATGATAAAGTCCTCATCTCTCTCTTCATTTAAACAATCCACCTACTTCATTTATTTGCTTTGATTGCAGATCTGGTTAGTAAGTATGTTAATGGTATATCAAAACCTGATTAGAGTTGATGAGATGAATAGGAATAAAGAAGTCTTAAAGTATTTAAAAATGAATCATTTTTCACAGCAATAAGATATGCAAAGTCCCATACAGTTTGATCCATCTGTCATTTAGGACATCATTGTAGTTGTTTCAAGAAGAGAAAACTTGGAGGAGAAAGGAGTGAGTCACAAGTATTACATGTAGAAATCTAATAATTTGATTTAAAATATAATAATCCATAACTTCTTCAAATGTTACACTGCATCTCAAATAGTAGGATCGTTCCTGATCAGAAGTTTTTAGGTATTTCATTGGTTTTGACCAATGACATTTTACAGGGCAGATGATGGAGGTACATAAGAGGGGATGAGTGGTCTGCAGATGGAAGCAGCAGCCATTGCCTCCTGAGGCTCACATTTAAAAAAAAACTATTTTAATAAGAAGGGGCTCACAGCAGCCATGAATCATGAGGGCATTAGTCCCTGTACTTCCACAGGAGCTGGGGCAAAGCTTCAGGTTGGAATGAGGGAAACCTGCATGTGTCCCACAGCTTCTGGATCCACACCACAACCTAAGATGAGTTTAAGTGGTGGGAGACCTATGGTTAAAAGGCAGTCCTGATGACTTGACCATCCTGATGGAGGATAGCATTGCAGGTTAGTTTGTGCCTCAAAAGAGTGTTGAAGTACCAGCAGTGTAGTTACATATGTGTTATCAGCAATCCAGTAGTGTCACTTGATATTATGATTATCTGATATTTTCTACTGTTTGGTTGATGTTTTTTTTTTCAATAACACCACAGACCTTCACAATTTCAAACATCTGGGTTGAAATTTTTAAAATTTTGATCCCACTCTGCCTGAATTCTTTTGTTTCACCTGGAATCTAACAGCTTGGCTGCAAGGCTAGTTGAACTGATACTTTTTTTTTACATATGAAAACACATACAATCATACACCCACTCAAAAGCGTCAATATTTTCATTAAGCAACTCTTAACATGCAGCAAAAAAACAACTTACAGGTGAGGAATATGCCTTTATTTTCAGACATACACAAGTGCAATACCCATAAACAAGCACTCCTGTATCTCAGCTATTTAAGCAACAGGATGTGTGTATATATAGAAATATAAACCACAATTCACTTGTTTGTTTTAATGGAATCTAGGGACTTCTGGTGAATGGTTAAAGGTCATAAACTACTTGGGAATAATATTTATAAGCTATGGCGTGTTGGATGCGGGGTAGGGTGATCATTTTGTTTCTTGAAAATATTTTTATTTTAATAAGATGATGCACTACAAGGCCAGTTCATTGCAGTCTTGTGCTAAATGCTAGGAGCATGCTAGAGAATTGTAGCTCCTCTTCTGCAGTCCTTCAAAGCTGCCTTGTTGTGATTTGCCCGTTTCTACCAATCGGGCTTGTGGAGCAGTCGTCTTTTTTCCACTGAGGATAATGATACTCTGATCGCATAGCATCACATGCCCACCCAAGCATCACGTCCTTGAATATGTGACTTCCTTGAAGATAAAGACATTGTATCCCTGCTAAACCTCCAAAGAAGGGAGTTGATGGTCAGTCTATTTGGCAGCTGGTCTCACACAGAAGGCCCCTGACATACACTTAGCTGTTTCAGGGGTGCGTGTTTGATTCATCTGTGGGCAGTTGATGATTGTAAGGATTGTGCATTCTGAAAACGTACACTTAAAACATTAAAAAAAACCAACTTTTAGAAGTTAGGAACTGCCTTCACATGGTATCTGTCTGTTGTGTGGGCTTTGGAAGAACTGACAAATTTAAATTTCATCTGCCACCTCCCTCCTCCTTTTAGCTATTAGGAAGACAGGACTTGAAAGAACAACCTTGATTATTAAATGCATCTTCCAGCAGTGCAGGAGAATGCACAGAGCATCTGCACACCATGGTTCATGAGAATGCGTCCCTGTTGGGACTTGGGGCAGGTTATTTCCTTCCTCTCTCTAAAACCACATTTGAGTATTAAAAGTGATTTCTGGCTTTGGCTTCTTTAGTAGGAGCCGCACAGGAAAAAGAGAGCTGCACGCAAATGAAAAACAGAGCAGCATGAAAAACTGTTGTGTAGACACAGAGCCAGAGTGCTGAACCGTGACTGGGACAAAACTGGTCTATTTCAGAGTGGAGCAAACCATGGTTTTGCCCTCCTTAGCCCTGTTTTTCTACCTTTTTTGCTTCCTTGGATGTGCAGCTACCTGTGTTTGGGAGGAAGGGCAGTAAGCAAGATGTGGATGAGATCAATGGTGTTGGTTATAGAGAAAATCATTGGTTTTGAAGGACTGAGTTGGGTATGCTGAAATGAGAACATCTGCTTTCTAATGATGGCCCCTGCGAGCTGTACAGCAGTGTAGTAGGGATCCACCATATGTGCACTGTTTGCCAAAAGCAGACTTGTATCCATTGGAAAAGTTTACTGCACACAGTGCCTGGAGGAGCCGGAGAGGAAAACATGGCTTATGAAAAAGGAAAAAAGAAAGGAAACAGAGGTCTTGATTATAAAATAAATGTGTCCTTTCTGAAGGAAAAAAATAATATTAAAAAAAAAGTAGCAGTCCCGCAGTAGGAATGGCAGCTCTCAGCTCATTCTGAGTATGATTAGGAGAATGTAAATAACCAGTGATTTCCCATACAATGGGATCAGTACATTAGGGGTTTGGTTGCAATAATAAAATCCTTTTTAAACTTTAAGCAAAGCCCTTATCAGATCATTACATGAGCTCTCAAGCTGCTTTTTGCATGTATTAAACTGAAATTAATGCTGCAGCTGACGACCTTCTTGGCAAAGGCAGCCTGGCACTGCACGGGTGGAGACCACAAGCTCCCCCAGCCCCCCGTTTTCTTTTTCACAGGCCCCTGCCAGTTAGGGATTTTAGTGGTGCCCTCCTGCTCTCCACTTGTGCTGCTGCCCAATACCCCTCCTCCTGCGGGTGAAGGGATGAAAGCTGCCCTGCTGTCATGTTTTGCAGGCAGCAGTTGTGTTGCCAGCTTCACCTCCCCTCCCACCTTGCTCCTCCAAGAGGAGGAAGCCACTCCTAAACTCATTACATTCATTTCCACCCTAAATGCATTTGCGACCAGTGTGTGCTGGCTTTGCTCCTGCACAGTTGTCCTTTGGCTTAGATATCTCTCTCTTGTCCTTGCTGTGTAATCCCCTTACAGGCAGGTGCGTATGCCCTTAGTCCTCTTTATCCCACTTCATGTGAGGCTTTGAATGCCATGCATCTCACCTTCTGCTAGAGATACTCTCCATTGCCTCGTCATCCTGGAAGTCTTTGTATCTGTTGCAGTATCGCCTCACCTTTCCTGAACGGGCACAGACAGACTTTGGCCTATTGTAGATTGCATTACAACATTGTGAATGGGGCTCACTGCTGCTTCTGCAGTGGCAGCCCCTGCACTGCCTGCTTCTGGAAATACCTTGCCTCGGGAAATGCGCTGTTGGGTTGCATGAGACTTTTTCTCTATGTGTGTGCCGTGCCTGGTTCCTCATAAACACCGGGGTCAGCTGGCATTCAGAAATCCTATTCCTCCACTATTAATTGCAAATTTAGGAGCTTGAAACTTCTGGCATTGGTCCTAGAAGCACAACCTTGAATTTGGTACCTTTGAATTTCATTGTGTATCTATTATCACACATTTCAGTGCTGTACTCTGCTATTTCTGAAGGTTATTAGGAGCATAAATGCTTGAATACAAAGTGGTTGCAAGAGAGTTTCACACCACTGCTCTCGTGTGAGGTGACCAAGGAGTAAATAACTGGTTTAATTCTTTTAAAGAGTTTTCATACTGCTAATTCTCAATGTTGTAAGACCAGCAGCTAAACAGATAGCTCTCCTTTTCCTTCAG
Source organism: Chloroceryle amazona (assembly GCA_027560015.1). NCBI lineage: Eukaryota > Metazoa > Chordata > Aves > Coraciiformes > Cerylidae > Chloroceryle > Chloroceryle amazona. The sequence continues at coordinate 66,311 of JANHFX010004054.1, forward strand.
CTCCTACAGCCAGCAAAGTGAGAAATCTCTCTGAGTCTCATGCTGCTGTGGATGTCATTACTGTCTCTCATTATTTTCAGAAGGAAGCTGTGTAAGATGAGCAAAGTCATAATTACAGAAATGTCATAGGCATATGGACAGTGGCAAATTAGTGCCTAGTTAAGGATGGAATTGGACTGATACTGCTCTGCACTCCATAGGCCTTGCTGGCACATTTGCCCTCTGGGCACATTGCTGGTGATGGTGCAATGGAGAATCCTGTTTCCCTGTGCTGACCATGCACCCATGTTAGATGGGTGCAGTAATTCCCTGGGGGAGCTTCCTCTCCTAAACTGCATTGAAGCAGCTCCCCTCCCTTCAGAGCTGTTTTGCAGAGTCTTTGCTGACTATCTATTTTGACAAGTTTTATGGTGAGGGTGTGATCCAATGCATGTGCTATTCTGAAAGAGTATGGCTTTTTTCTGAACAATTGACTCGGAATGCACACAGTATATTTTCTTCCTCTAGACCTGGATGAACTGCACCATATGGTTACTGTGTGCTCACTGCAGATTCTGTTTTTCATTTTATTCCTGATGAGAGATGAAGAAGTATTGATGATTTGTTTGGGTGTAACATGGTGTATTATGATGCTTTAGTTTGTTGTTACATGTCTGAAGAGTGTTACACTTGCAATGAGAAACTCCTGTGCTGACTGATCTTACTGAAAGTACCAGCATGCCTTCATTGGAGACTCTGTCAGTGTCTTCCCTGCTCAGGTCAGTCCTGAGTCCTTGAATTCCACTGAAGTCTAAATCATTCTTGTGCCGCCATGGGCTTTGAATATCATGCTAGTCTAATAGCCATGGATAACACTAGAGGCTGTTTTTCAGGGGTTGTTCATTTCCTTCTTTTACTTTCTTCACATAGGGAGCATAGTAGTTCAGATTTTGCATGTATTAGGAGACAAGCAACCAACAAGAACATTTAAGAAACAATAAACTATTTAAATTGGGCATATTCCTCTTTCAAAACATCTAGTCTTGATTATCTTGCATTTTTTATCCTTTGAAGTCTTATATCTAAGTAAAATTTGATAACTGTTTTAAAGTTTGAGGTCAAAATTATATTATGCTGTGTAAACCATTTTTGTGTCATCTTTGTGTATTGCTATTGCAGAGATTTGCAAGAGTGAATATAAGGGAGAGCTGATGCATTTAAGCTTAAAAAATCTTTCAGGTCCCACAGGTAAATATTCTCTGTCTATGGCAGTTTGCTGATGATCAGTTAGTTCTTTCTAGTCTGCTATATATAGTACTAGACCTTCAAACAACCACTATTTTTTCTGTTAGGAGTGTTCTTTCTCACTGATATTGAACTGAGTGTACACGTTTGAAGTTATACTTCTTGAAGACTTGGCAATTTTCAATACCATGCTAATCACTCAAAAATAGATTTTGACATTTTTAAAAGCACAGACGTTTGGCAAGGAGGGAAGGACAACTCTAAAATAAAAGGACATCTGGAAGAACGTAAGCCTAGCCTGCCCTAAATACTTACTAAACAAGCAAACAAACAGAAAGAAAAGGCCACACGGTGGACACAAATTTCAAATGTGAAAGAAGACTCATAATTTTGAGGAGTATCTACCGGTTTGTTTAGTCATGCAGATGAAATCTGAAAGGCTATGGGTTGGTCTATACCCACCTTGACAAGCCATTGCCTTGCAGTGCTGTACCACCAGTGCCATCCTGTGTGCCTACAGGCAGAGAGGGCAGGGCAGGGCAGGGCAGGACAGGGCAGTGCTGCCTGTGCAGCCCCATCAGCTCCTTGGCAGAGCATGTCCACGATGTCAAGAGCAGCTGGGACAGTGCAGTGCTGGGCTGCAAGCTATGCTGTGCTCCAGGCTTGTGTTGGAGGAGATCTGTGCTTGCAGCTCTGAGGTCATCAGTGGACAAAATAATTGACTCACTTAAAGGACAGTCTGTTTTGTCTGACTATTGAAATCTTCAAAGGGGCAGGTTCCTGTTCTTCACCTGGGACCAGAAAGGAGAGGCTGGAAATCCAGTACTGAGGCTGAGAGGCCACCACAGAAAATTGCTTCATCTCTTGAAACCATCAATGAATAGCAGAAAGGCAGAGCCTGAAGAGGGTCACAACTCTTAGCCCCTTCAGAAGAGAGCCCTGTAGTCTAGAATGGTAGTTCACCATGTCAGTCCTGAAAATGACTCTCAAGCTCTTGCCCACCAGTCACTTCATTGCCCAAGAGGAATAGAAAAAGAGGTGGGCACTGTCATCTTTGAGAGCAGCAGATGTAAGCAGAAGTCTTCTCTAGTGAAACAGACACTGACTGACTCAGGGTGACTGGTGAAATGGGATGCTCACCTTTCTGTGTTCATCCATACCAAGGATGCCAGGGCTGGATTCCTTGTGCACACTCTGCCCACTGTCAAATCTAGACAGTGTCTTCATTGCCTTTCATTGACTCCTTCCATCCCAAAGGTTGCCTGAACCATTAAGACAGGTGTAATTTATGTTTAATCTGAGTGCCAGAAGGTTTGCTTTTCTTTTTGTCATGTACAGGAACATGGTGTTCTCTGCTTTCCTATCCCTTAGCCTTTTGCTGTGCTGAAAGTTAGTTGCACTGTGGTGAACACTGAGCTTGGATGACTTTCATGGATAAGCCATATCCAGACCTTGGCAGCAAAAGTAGATCTCTAGCCAAATACTGGAGAGACTAAGCCATCTTCAGAGCAAATACATGACAGAGGAAGAAGGATATCCAGAAAAAAAATGAGGACAGAGTAGCTTGGCTGCAGATGAGGTTTCAATGTTGCAATTGCAGCATTTGTAAAAAGTCCTGGAGGTGTGTTGACCAGATGCATACTGTAAAGATGCTGCCTCACTGCTTCGGCAGGTCTCCATGGTTGGCCTTCACTGTCATCATGTACCTCTTGGAAGGGGATGGAGACAGGGAATGTGAAGCACCCATTGGTGCAACGTCAAGCTTGAGCAGCATTCTCAGTCTTGGCTTTGTGTCTTAGCTGTTGCATAGCTACTGGACCCTCAAAACTGAGCTCTGTGAACCCAATTAGTGACAAGGGAGTCTATAGATGCCTGATGTCTCTAATAACAGCTAAACAGAGGAGGTGTGATGGAAGGGAGGCCCACTCCTGTTTCCATTATGGCTTGGACAAACAGGTGACCTGTGACTAACCACCTGCCCAAAGTGCTTGGTCCTGCCTAATATAGGCTGCAGTTCCACAGAGGTTATGGCAGCTGAGCAGGTTGAAGCTGAAGCCATCCAGTTTCTCTCCAGAAACAAGCTCAGTCCAAAGCAGGCTTTTGCTCCACCAGCCTGCCTTTTGTTCTGGTGGCCCTGGACCACCGTGAAACTTCTTCACAAATGATGACAGCTGACATGCGTAGGAGCTGTGGCACGAGCAGTGAATCAGTATTCGGGAGGCACAAATGGCTGCGGGGCCCTAAGCTGTGTTCCACAAGCTAACGATGGGTGCTGAAGGCACCTCCTTTCTCTAATTACGCGCCTTAGCTTGCAGAGTGGGATGCTGCTTTTGATGTCTCCAAACTGTAAGTTCTTCATCCTTAGACGTTCAGTCATGCATATTTAAAGCTACGTTTCAAGAAATTAGGTCTGAAAATTCCCAGCAGAAATGTATTTTTGCGTTTTATTTTTATCCAGAGATGACCACATTTTTGTCTGCAGTCGACTTAAAAGATATATCAATTAATAGGTGACTAAACTGTGAAACAGAGTATTTTCTCTCATTTAATGAAGTGTCTTACATAAAAATAAGCATAAACCTCATGATGAAGAACTTAATTTTAATAAGATTTACAAGTATTATTCTGTAAGTGCAAGGTGTCATAAAGCTGAGTTTTCACCATAAGGCTATGACTGTTTATTATAACCATTCATTATGTGCAGTCTTAGGATGGAGATCAGGTCCCATACCTCGTTATGCTTCCTACAAGTGGAATGTAATTAATTATTTCCTTATAAGTATTTGCTACTGTACTATCAAGAAATTATTAGTTTTGAGCCATCGTGTTTTCAAGCTCTTCTGTTGTGTCCCTCCTCACTGCACTTTTTGTTAGTGCTTTTAGGACTTTGTGGGCTATATCCAGTCATTCATCCTGCAGCAAACAAAATGATTCTACTATTTTCTTCCCTCCAGTTCATTAAATGCTCAGTGGCCTCCTGGCTGCAATGAGAAGGCTGCAGGCACTTCTCTGTGGTTTTTAACTTGTTTTCCCTACAGAATAAGTGACACAGCCCTGGTTGTGATTTCTGCATTAACCTTCATGAAAAGTGTTACTTAACCTGGGTGTATGGTTAGTGTACGGGTGGGTGGGGGTGCTGGAAAACAACTGATTGTATATACAGTTTGCATTTCCTATCAAAGGTCATTTAACTCTACTTCTTGTAGTTGATAGCGGCACTGTTAAAGTTGTGGATAAGTACACAGTGTGTTGGCTGCAGAGTCAGTGGTAAGTAGCCAGATCAACTTACTGATAACATCATATTCACTTTGGCATATATCTGAGAGTCAGTATTTTATTTTATTTTCATAGGTTTTGTTTTTTTTTTAATCAGCCCTACAATTTGACCTCTGAGGACATTAATCTGGTGGCAGCTCACACAGGACAACTGTTCATGTACTTTCAATAGTGTCCCAGCAAGGAAAAGCACTGAGACTTAAAAATACTTTTGAAAAGGGAATGGGATAGTAGTCCACTTACAGAAAGGAGCTGTGCAAGAACAGGTTCCTAAGCTTGACATCAGTGTATCTAATCAAAATCTCCCCCAGATATTTCAGCGCAAATCTGGTGGCTGTCCTTTGACCCAGTTGTACTAGATACTGAGCTCTGACCTGGTGGTAACATGAGAGCAGAGGCAGCATCCTTGTTGCAGTACGGTGCACATGCTGATATCCCTGATGGCAGTTTCTGCAGGGAGGGCATGGACCAGTAGTTTTAATACATAGGAATCACAGTTTGGGATGGAAATAACAAGAGCTGTGGTGGATAATGAATTTTGTGACAGCAGCTAGTACTAGATGGATGCTGAGAAGCAGGGATCATAACTCAAAAAGATTGCTGAGGTGAAGGGACAAAGCAATACCCATTGTGGTGGACATCTTGCATGTGTAAGAGGAAGGGACACCCTTGAGCCCAAAGCGTTGCAGCCTACCCAGGTGACACAGGCAATGGATCACAGAGAGGAACATAATCTAACAAATTTGTCTTATGGTATCTTTTCTCTGAATCCTTTTGGCTGGATTTGCTTAAGAAGGGATTATTTTGATGGGAAACTCTAGCAGAAAGGGAGAGGAAGGGAAGGGACTGGCCTGAGTTAGAAGAGGAGGGAGATGAAGAACTTGTCATATCAGGAACTGGGGAATGTATTAGGAAATGTGTAGTCGGGGACAGGAAGGCACTAGAGCAGTTACGTACCAGAATGGCTATTTTCTCCTAATACAGTGACCTTTATAGGCCGTGTCTCAGTTTGCAAATGGTCCAGAAATGGTTAGTAATTGGCTTGCAGCTTTTTCCCAAGTAGAGTCTTCATTGAGTAGAGTATAATTATAGCACATTTCAAAAACAGATAAGGAAGTTTTACTGGAAAATTTGGTTCTGTCATCAGAATTTATTTTATTTTTTAAAAGCTTCTTTATTTTTAGTGGAAATACTAGACACCACCACTGGTGACTACAGGTGGTGATTTTGTGTTTGACTTTTTTTCTGACAATAGGCATATTTTTTTTTTTCTGAAGGGGAGGTAAGGACATGAAAGAGTTGCTGTCTTCCAAAGGTACGGCTCATGACATCTTCATTTCTTTGTAGGTCCAGCAGAGGTCAATCCTGTGCAAAAGGTAATCCAAGTAGGTTTTGTAGGTGTAGTAAAGATGACCAGATGTGAGAATAGAGAATTCATCTGTGTTGCTGCCTTACATGCATCTCCATGTTGCATTATATCTTTTCTTACTGATTTGCTCCTTGCTGTGAAGAGATGACATTGAAACTCAATGGAAGATATATGGATTTTTCAGTCACCTACCTACCTGATGAGAGCCCAGAGGCTGAGGCAGGAGAAGATTCAGAGCCAGCCACTCTCATTGCTTGTCAGGCTGTAAAGCAAGAACATTTTGAATGTGATCCCTTGCCTATTTTGGTAAAGTTATAAAATTTTCAGAGGTAGGCCAGTTATTTTTAAACCTCTCTGGACATGCTTTTAATACAGGATTTGTTCTGGATGCTGTCAAGGTCAACTTTTTTCTTCATGAAAAAGTTTCCCTCCTTTGGGGAGATGTCTGGTAGATCTAATTAGCTGTGTGCCTTGCTCCTCTCTCATTTCCTCGCAGCCTGATAAACTTTCCTAGACCTTTCAGCTTCAGCCAAGATGGAGCATTAGTTCTTGTCTGGCTTCCCCTGGCTTCATCCACTTTATGTACAGACTTTAGCTGGTTTGAGGAGCAGATTGCAGTAGAGCTGTGCAGAGATAGAGTACCTCCACCAAAATGCAGGGTGGCTGGTGTTTGGAAAAGGAAGTACTGAAATCAAGGAGCCGAAAATATCAGCAACATTTTTGCTTGCATCTGACTCTTTGCTGCCACTTTGGATCTCTTTTTAAATTGCACACATTTTGCATTCATTTAGCAAGCTTGTAAGTATAAAATGAAATAGAAAAATGATACCTACATTTAGAACCTCATTAATGAAGCTGCCCTCCTGCATCTCAGCTGTGTGGATAAAGAACTGATCCAGGGAAATGATGAGCTACTCCCACTGCTTTTGGAAGCAGTAGGGATTGCTGTATACTCCGTATCAATCAGGATTGGGTTGCGAATTTTATTTTACCAGAGCTTAGGAATCAAAATATCTGGCATCTGTAATGAATTGGAAGACACGAATTATGTAGACAAACAAACTAGCAATTACTGCTGCACATTTATCTTCACGTCTGTAAATGATAAACTTTAAATGTTCCATATGGAAGCCCTACATATAAACTCGTTCCTCTGCATTTGGACCTCTTGAATCTCTGTGGATGTGAGATGTAGTAGCTTTTATACCTATCTCAGTTTAAGGCAGCAGCTCCCTTTATACCACACTACCAATGCTCTGTGAGATTTGGGGTATGAAGACAACAAACTCAATGAGGATGTAGTGTGCATTCAGTTTAAAGGAGTACGTAATGTTTCCTGACTAATTCTGACAGAATTAAAGAAAGTGCACTTTCAGAAGCTGCTCTCTGAATCCTCTTATTTACATATTTGGTCCCTGTTATCTGGAAGGAGGGGGTTGATAGTTTAATCTTTGTCCAGGCACTATTAAACAAAGTTAATTCTTAGATGTTTTTCTGTTGCCCTTTGCTGAGAAACTGCATGTGTTCAGCATTGGTTCTGATTTCAGCAAATCCCAGCATTACTGAATATCGCTCTCCTTGCCTCTCCCTATAGCTGCAGCACATACCCTTGTATTAACGCTGTTGGCCATGTCTTTTTCTGTGTGTATCTTAAAAGCAGATGGTTTATTGGACAAGTGAAGTTAGGTCTAACATTCATTTCAGGCATATTTCTGCCTGCCTGTGGCATATTAACTTTTTCACCACATCCAATCAGCTCCAGAACTGGGGGCAATACTGCAGATAACGTTGGAAACATCTGTACTAATGCTGAAGAAAGGCAAGAGAGGTAGAAAGCCTGCTGTTGACTGAAGTCAGTGACTGGTGGGACGTCTGTGATAGTGTGCTTGAGGAGATGCAGGACAAGGGAAGGAGAGACACTTTGGTGGCCAATGCTCAGTCTTCTTGCCCTTGTGACAATCCCCAGTTCATTCAGAGACAAGAGTAAATGTGTGATACACACAGTAAGTGTAAGAGACACAGAGACTGTAGCTGGGAAGGAGCAGGGGAGCATAACGGTGCTTGGGAGTCCAGGTTGATGTGGGCATGATCCCCATGGCTAAAGCAAAGTGTAGAGCTGGTTGTTTTGGTTTTTTCACACATTTTTTTTTTTAACCAGAACATTCAAATTCATCTAGATTAAAGTACTCCCTGGGAACATCTTGATTTCAGTGGATTTTTTTCTTAGAAAATGACCAGGTGGCCTACCTGCTTTATTTCCTGCCATCTCATCAGTCAAGGGTTTCTGGGGTGTGTTTGCTAAGCCTGAGTTCAGACACAGTGAAATGTGAGGCTTGCTAGTGCTAAACAATGCAATTTCTAACTGCCTGTAGCCTTTACAGTCCTTTCTCCACTTGGATATCTCCCGCATTGGGTTTTTTAACCTTTAAAATGTTTGACCTAAATGAAGGGCAGCCCTAATAATGTTTTATTGAACGCTACATCTTGGGTTTCCTGGCTGAGGAAACGAGAGTCATGGGGCTTCCACCCCAGCGAATTTCTGTAAGGAAGACACGATCTGCTTTTGATGAAATCCAGGATGAAATAGCTTTCTAATAATGTCGAAGACTGGAGAAAGAGCACAGAAAAGAACCAGAAGAATGCAGGGTGGGTTATTGTTTTCCTTTTCTGGTCCCAAAAAGAAATAGTGGTTCAGGGTTGCTGGTCTTGAATGATCAGTGCAGTAATGGTGTACCAAAGGGTGCCTTAATTTTCTCAGCTTGCCTCAGTTTGGCATGTCTCAGCCCATGAGCCTGGAGCAGGTATCAGTATCTTGCAAACCTTTGCTCTAGTGAGACTGACAGCAGCAGCTTCTCCCTCACAGGAGTGAGCAGATGGCTGCTCAGTCTGGCGCTGCACTGTGCTGATGGGACAGGAGCCACCCCAGGGTGGGGGGTCTTAGCTTGTGGCCTCCATGTCAAGAAGGGTTGCCCTTGAGCTGGACCAGCATTACAACATCGGCAGTAGTGGGGCAGGCACCAAAGCAAGATAAGAACTGCTTTAGTAGCATCTGCTTAGCAGGAGGTGCTGTGGGAGGAGTCGAGGATGGGGAGTGCTTCAAGCAGGGCACGAGACTTTCATGGCTGGGACGTTTCCTAACTGGGTGGACTCCAAGGCCTGGGGCTCTTCTGACAGCAGCCACGTGCAAGGCTGGAAGGAGAGCACCATATGTCATGAGGTGAAATGAAGCATTTTGCCCTGGAAACATGTGCAGAAAGAGAGAATCCATAGAAATAGTATGAGAAGTGGGATGGTTTGCACACTTTAAAAAAAGTCAACAAAACCCAGCACTGACCACTTGCAAGCCCATTCATGGACATGAAACCTGTCTGGGTTTCTGGGGCTTGTTATGGCAGTAGAAACTGTCCCTGAGCACAGATCATAGAATCACAGAACTGTTTCAGTTGGAAAAGACCTTTAAGACCTTTAAGATCAAGTCCATCCATTAACCTAATGCTGCGAGCCCACCACTAAACCATAGCCCAAATGACATCATCTACATGTCTTTTAAAAACCTCAAGGGATGGTGACTCCACCACCTCCCTGAGCAGCCTGTTCCACTTGCTAACAAGCCAGGTAAACCAGGCCTGCCCTGGCTGCTGGCATGAACCTCTCTCTCGTGTTGTTGCCTGTTTGGGGTTGGGTATGTGCTTTGGCTGCTTCATCCAGGAGCAGACTATTGCTGCTTGAACCAAGGTTTGTCTAAAGTCCCAGGAAAATTTCACAGCTCTTTCCTGAATCAAAGCATTGGATATGTTTGTGACAGGCCTTGAAACCTGTTATTTCAGGTTTTTTTCCTCTTTCCCTTAACCACACCAGAGGACAGGACAGTAGAAAAAGTCAGATAACTACATCATGTAATAATCACAGCTTCTGTTTTTCTGTCCACCATGTGTGTTTTACATCCATAAGCTCTGAGGGAATGTTTCACCTGCCTGCTTCTGACTGGACACAGTGTAAGTGTGGGCGCCTTGTGCCCCTCTCTCTGTGGGATCCAGTGCTGTGATGAACTGGGTGGTCAGACATCTGCTTCAGGAGGGCAGGATTTCCATGGCAGGGGTCACAACAGTGGTGGCAAATGAGCAAAGCTGCTTGAAGCAGCTGCAACCCTAGATGATGCCAGACCAGCCCTGGAAGTTGCTCCATGGGCTTCATTTGTCTTGCCCTGAGGGCAGCATCATGCCTGCAGGACACTCTTTGGCCTCCTGCCTGCACAGAGCAACTTGCCTTGCACTGCACCATGGAGACAGACCCATCATTAGCTGCTGGACAAGGTGTTGGTGTGGTACGTGACAACTGGTGAATATTGAAAATGGCTGAGCTGTCTAGGCAGCCCTGCCCTATGCAGCCATCCTCTGATCAGCTGCTGCTGTGCATATTCAGACTTTGAGCTTGAAACCGTAAAAAAACAAAAAAAAACAAAACAACCAAAACCCAAAACCAACCCAGTCCCTGAAGTGAGAGATGCTTGAGGGAGGTAGCAGAAGCCAAGGCTGCCTTCCTCATGTTATGCTTGTCACAGCTGGTGTTGCATAAAATGGGGCCAAGGCTCAGAGAAGCCTTTCTGACACTTCTGTCCCCTAAGGGCTATGGGGGAACAGGGTCCCAGCCCTCCAAAGAGCAGCTACTGACAGTTCTTGCATCACTTCTTACACTGGGGCAGGATCTCTCCTGTGGTCACTTTTTAGGAGCAAACATTTTGTTTTGCCTTTGCTCATGCTTGTTTTTCTGTACGTCTCCAGACACCTCATTAGGGGCATCATAGGCTCTGCAGCTTCCTGTTTCTTTATTTATGTCTCTGCTGAGGAGCTGGGGTGGGCTTGTGTCACCCTTTTAGCACAGGTTGTAGTTGTCATACTGATGCCAGGAAAAAAATTCTTGGAGAGACCATGCAAAGGCCAGGTTCTTGCTGTAGAAGTCCACTGGTGGAGTGGGACTGCTGCTCTCTTCCTCCATGTGTGCCTGCTGTTGCAGGTGTTTACAAATAAAGGTGCTCTAAATGGTGAATCTTGGCTCAGGGGGGCTCTAAAAGTCAAAAGGTTTGCAGTCACTCTCATCTGACTGCCAGGACATCTGAAATATTTTGTATGTCTCCAGAAGAAGGTCTGTTGACCATATCCATCTATCTATCTGCCACTGTTATCTTGATGATTCCAAATCATTTTCCATTTTGCCACTGAATTACATGATCATGGTCTGAGTGGAAACATTAAACTGAGAAGGGAGTGGGTAAGACTGGGGAGAGATTGTGCATTGCAAGAGGGGCTCTAAGTTTCATTTTAGACCTTTCAGATGCAAATGCATCTACATCACCTATTGAGTCTGACCCATAGGTCATGCTTGACACAGAATTAAGCTGTCCTGGTGGTTTCAGATCAAGTGAAGGAATTGCTTCGTTCATTAGGTGCAGCCATACAGAGGATCTTTTCCACAGCCTGTTGGGGCAAGAGCTAGAGTAGGAGAAGGTGCCTGCAGTGATGGTGAGTGGCAGGAGCAGTGTGTATTCTTCCTACCTTGTTTTCAGGACAGTGCTATCCTGGTCTTCCATCTGCCTTTGTCCCTCCTACTTTTAAAGAAAACAAACCTAAAACCCAAACCAAATAAGAGGCCAGTACATTGATTGTTCCCTTGATTGAGTGATGGAGCAGAGATAAAGGGATAAAAAGTATGTCTTGAAAATAAGGAAATGTGGTTTGCCTTTGGGTAGAGGTGGGTGTTAGTCTCGCACACTGGCTTTGCACTGTTAAGTAAAGGCCATGAAAAGGTTTTCAGGGAAGTCTGCCGTTTTTCCTCTTCACAAGCGAAATTCCAGCCAACACTGCTGCACCCCGTGTGCATCTTCAGCATGTCTTTGTGGAAATGTCCCATCCCCTCTGAACAGTGCCAAGCTTGCTGGGAGTTTAGACCTCCCCATAAACTGAGGGATTTCTGCAAACCCATGTAAATCAGAGCTCTTTTAAGAAGCAGAAGGTGAATAAACCAGAGAGAGACTTTGCTCCTTTTTTTCTAAAGTCTGTGTACCATAAATTGGATAGGCCCCCCTAAGACTGGAGGAAACCAAACTCTTGAAATGCCTCGTAAAGGCTTAGTAATTGTTTCAAACAGACAACTAAAAATGTTTTTTATTACAAGGCTGGAGTTCTCCTTCAGATGTGAAGCTGCTTGTTCATTTTGGCAGTGAAGGCTGCTTTCATGTCTCCGGGGGGACAGTGATAAAAATTTCAGCAGCTCAGGCACAGCAACCAGCCCTTTGTCCAACTGCAGGCAAGAAACCAAAAGTTGTTATGTGGATTTCTGAGTCTCTCGCTGCTCACTTTTGGACTTTGCTGATGCATCTACGCCCTCTGAGAAAAGCTTCTGTTAGGGAGAAGAGGGAGAGAGATGAAGATAGTGTTGGTGTGGATGGGACCAGGTGCAGCAGGGGCGTTTGATGCCTGTGGGGAGGTAGGCTACTTGGTGATTTTTTTTAATTTTTTTTTGATGTTCAGCTGTTAGTTGTAGGAATACAAGAGAAAGGAATCGACACTTTTTACTCAATTGCACTGAAAGATGGACAGGAGCTGGATTTATTCTTGTCACCACCGTGGGCAGGAGAGCAGAAATCTCTGCTAATCCTGTCCTGGAGGTGTGACAGAAATGATGATGCCTGGCATGGCTGATTGCAGGGAGCCGGGGAGGCTTAGGGAAACAGGGAGGTGATGGGTTTCCCTGGCAGTGCTGTACCCTGGTGTGCTCTGAGTGGGGCACACCAGGTGGGGGCACATCTTCCTTACAGATCTGGGAGCTGTGTGGGAAGGAAGAGGATGAGCTGGGAAATGCCAAAATTGCCAGGTGAGATTTTTTTCTCCCTAGTGTAGAAAGGATATTCCTTTCTCTAAGGACATGTTGATTTGGTTTTTTTTGCCTGGTGCCACTTTAATCTCTCTTTTTTGGTTTCTTCTTTTTACCTGGATCTCTCCCCTCTATCTTTCTTCGGAGAATCTATTTTGTATCCTCCCACTTCCTGGTATTTTCCTTAGGAGGCTCTGATTATACAGCATCTTTACTGAATGCAGTTCCCTCTCCAGAAAGGGGGAAGTGCTGCACCAGAGCAGCACTTGCTGCCACTGCCACAGGGACAGGTCGAGCTTAGGACACGCTCCTTTGCCTGCTAGTGCCAAGCAGCAGGATGGTGGAAAGGCACTGTGGGAAAGCAGTAGCTGGGCTGCACCCTTCATAGTTGTTTTTGAGCCAGCCTAGGTAAAAAAAAAAAGCCAAAAAGCTGCTTTTCTTTTTTCCTTCAAGGCTTTCCCTGTATGAAAAGTATCTGAAAGATCTTATCGCTCAGCTGGGATTTTCTAGGTGCAAGATAATTGTGAACAAGGATCCCCTCCACAAACAGCAGGGCAACCCTGGTGTAACAGTGTTGAATTTCAAGATTTCACAGAAGTAGATGTTCACAAGACGAAACTTGGAAAGTGAACAATAAGACTAGTTAGGACACTTATTCTGCTCCCGCCCCTCAGCAGTGGCCTGGAGGAGTTAGTAAGAAGTTTTGGGGGAATTCAGGAACTGTTTGCAGAGCTGGCACTTATGACTGGGCCTTTGTGTCCTGCCTTTGGTCACACCATGGGAATGAGCTACATGTGTACAGCTTTGAATCAAGTATGTCAGCATTGGGTGATGAGCAGATGGTGCAGGCACCTTCTCTGTTGTGGCCACTGCTTGATGTTGGCATACGGCACACCATGGACTTCCCTGTGTTCCTGCTGGTGCCGGAAGCTTGTGTGCTTCAGCTGCCCTGTGGCATGGTAGCCTCCATTTGCGTGTCTTGAGCAAGAGGCTGGGTGCTCCCAGGCCCCACTGGTGTTTTCCCACTCTATGTCAGGGGGAAAAGCTTCTGCGCAGTCAGAGGGGTCACTTTCTGTGCATCCTGGGGAAGCCTCACTTGACAGAGTTATGCACTGCAAGGGATGCTTGCATTCCTGAAACTTTGACATTAAGAAGAACGGGACATGAAGCATCAGATTTTTGTGGTTTGGGCAGTTTTTGTTGCAAAACTCAGGAGGTGAGAGGTAGCAGCAGTTATTGTTAGTTTTTGGTAGAGTAATGGAGACGGCCACCTCTCAGTCTGCTGTAGGAGCAGAGAGCCTGTGCTGCAGGTGGTATGCTGCATCCTCCCTTGGCAATCGTCAGCTTTGTGGTGATTAGACCTAGATGCTTGGCCTCCAGTGGCAGTCTTAATGTAACATGTCCAGATGCTGGAAATTAATTTTCTCTGTCCATCCCTCTGGAGTTAGTAAAAGTCTTGAGGCTTACTTCTGCCAACGCAACAGCAGCAACGACTCTCTCCAGGATCACTGTGTACCGAATTTAGATGTCTTCCCTGCTAGCTGCTGACAGCTTTCTCTTGTTGCTTTTCAGATCACAGGTGTTATCCTTCTTGCAGTCGGCGTCTGGGGCAAGCTCACCCTTGGCACGTACATCTCTCTCATTGCTGAGAACTCCACCAATGCCCCCTATGTGCTCATCGGAACGGGTACCACAATCATTGTCTTCGGGCTTTTTGGCTGCTTTGCCACTTGTCGTGGCAGCCCATGGATGCTGAAACTGGTAAGCATGCCAAAGTGCCTTAAGCAAGAGGGGAAGAGCTTTTGTTGATGTATTCATCACCACCCCCGCCAAGCTTCACCAGATGTTAACGTGGTTTTTTAGGCACATAAACTAGATTTTTTTGATCTTAATGTGCAACACGTGTGTCCTTTGGACAAAGAAGGGGAAAAAAAGTATTTGCCAAAACCAGCTGTTGATTGAGTATGAATGAATTTTGTTACCACATGGAATATAGACCCATGAGTGGTTGGGATCAGGATGACATGTTGCTCATTACTCTGTGAGTAATACTACAATCATTCTGGTTTTCCATGAGCCAGATTATAGGTATATTTACCACCTCAAAAATGTCCAAAGATCATAGATGTGAAATTCATCTGAAGTATATTTTAAAGGGGTGTTTTAATACTCCGATGTGAAATCTATGGAAAAAATATTAGGCACCTTCTAAAAACACACCAGCCTTTCTTTTTCACCTAACATTCACTAGAATAAAATAAGTCAACCCCAGAAAATAAAGCTCTGTATGGTATTTTTTGTCCTCATCTCAAAAGCAGCACGGACTTGAGGTTCACTAAAGGAGAGGCACAGCAGCTGTCTCTCAGTCCAGTTTTACTTCTCTCTCAATAACTTTTTCTGTTCTGAGTTTTCCAGACCACGTTAAAATGCAAAGTAACTGTAAGTTAATCAAACCTATATGATAAACTGTGTTTCTAGGAATATTCAGGAGCAAAATCCTGCACATGTAATGCTTTGAAGGGCAGAAATAGCACTTGTGAAGCACTGAGATAGTGGAAAAGGGCTTGACAGTGCAGTGCATCTCCTGCTACAATATTTTGGGTCTGATTTTCTAAAGAGATGGGCTGATTCTTCTCCAGTTCGAAACAGATTTAAAAAGAGGACATCTCAAAGAGAGTTAGTGTCCTTAATTGGTGGCACAGTAAAGGTGAGGTAGAAGCTGCAGATCCATCAGCAGGTATGTGCTGCTGGCCAGTTGTCAACTACCTAATGCTGACGCCTTTTGCTGGTGATATGCTGTCAGGATGTGTGTAAAAGCTTGTTGGGGTTACTGCAGTCCAGATGGGAAAGGGATAAAGGTGAGTAATGATATAAAATCATAAGAAATCAGGCTCTGCTAGTTGCTCCTTAAGTTATGTAACGTTTTTAAAGGTACACCGCCAACAGTGACATGTGTTATTCCAAGCACATGATTTTGTTTTCATTGTACACATAAGAAATATTTCCAAACTTTCTTTCGCTCCTGAACAAAATACAGGCAGTGATTTGACATCTACCTTAATTGGAGAGAAATTACTTTTCTAGTTCTGCCTTCACCACTGTTGTCCCTTCCCCAACAACCTTCTGTTAAAAACAAAATTTTTTCTTTTCCACTAAATCCTGATATGAGTTAATTTAATCTAAAATGTTTTCTCTTTTAATTAAATGTTATTTAACACATGGAGAAAATAGGTTATTTTCTCTCCAGAAAATTAAGCCCCATCTTCAAATTTTACCACCCAACTTTGCTGGGATCCCATTTTTTAATTTACATTCTTTATTTCTGATTAGGTGTATTTTTAACAGTGTGGTGGGTTGACCATGGCTGGATGCCAGGTGCCCACCAAAGCCACTGTATCACTTCATCTCCTCCACTGGACAGGGGAGAGAAAATATAATGAAAGGCTCATGGGTCAAGGTGAGGACAGGGAGACATCATTCATCCATTCACCAGTTACCATCACAGGCAAACCAGACTTGATAATGGAAAAATTAATTTTTTATCAATCAAATCAGAGTATGAAAATGAGAAATTAAAACTAAATCTTAAATCACCTTCCTCCTACCCCTCTCTTCTTCCCAGGCTTAACTTTACTCCTGAATTCTCTACCTCCTTACCCCACAGCAGCACAGGGAGGTGGGGGATGGGAATTGCAGTCAGTTCATCACACATTGTCTCTGACTCTCCTTCTTCTTCAGGGGGAGGGTTCCTCACACTCTTCCCCTTCTCTGGTGTGGGGTCACTCCCACAGGAGACAGTCCTCCCCAAGCTTCTCTGATGTGAGTCCTTCCCACAGGCTACAGTTCTTCACGAACTGCTTGAGAGTGGGTCCTTTCCACAGAGTACAGTCCTTCAGGAACAGACTGTTCCACCGTGGGTTCCCCACAGGGTCACAAGTCCTGCCAGCAAACCTGCTCCAGAATGGGCTCCTCTCTCCAAGGGTGCACAGGTCCTGCAAGGAGCCTGCTCTATCACTGGCTTCCCACAGGGTCACAGCCTCCTTTGGGCACATCCATCTGCTCCAGCATGGGATCCTCCACAGGCTGTAGGGGGATATCTGCTCCACTGTTAACCTCCATAGGCTGGAGGGTAATCTCTGCTTTAGCACCTGGATCACCTCCTCTCCCTCCTTATTTACTGACTGTTGTGTCTGCAGAGGTGTTTCTCACTCTATCTCTCAGCTGCTGTTGCAGAGCAGTTTTTTCCTCTTCTTAAATACAGTGTCACAGAGGTGCTACCACTGTAGCTGATGGGCTCAGCCTTGGCCAGCAGCAGGTCCATCTTGGAGCTGGCTGGCATTGGCTCTGCTGGACATAGGGGAAGCTTCTAGCAGCTTCTCACAGAAGCCACCACTGTAGCCCCCCTGGTACCAAAACCTTGCCACATAAAACCAATACAAATAATTTGTGAGTGTCTAAACTGAAAGTGGTGTTTCAAGGCTTATTTAGCTCCAGATCCAAATGCTGCTTCTAAAGCCAAACAGGGGCCTTAGCTCAGCAAAGTATTTGAGGCATCTGTCTAGTGTTACATGATAATATTTCCAGTGAAGTCAGCAGTTCAGTTCGTTCATTGGAGAAACTTCAGGAGTCAGACAGCAAATCCCAGTCTGTTGGTGAGATAGATAAACACAAACCAAAACACCTGGAGAAGTCTGTTTACCAGAGTGCCATACAAACATGAAGGGTTTGGTTTTATTCTTTATTGCAAGATCAAAACCTGAGTGATTTAGATCCACCTCTGGCATGTGAGTGTTTTGATTTACATGAGAACACTAAGAAATGTGGGAACAGAAATGTTAGAAAAGCCAGTAGTTAGACAATGCATATAATTTGTGAGGTGTATAAACACATACAGTATATTCAGACAATAACCTTTGTATTGCCTCCAAAAGACCTTTGGTTTCCGAACATCTTTGAAGGGTGTCAAGAGCAGAAAGTTAAATTTTATGTGGTAACGGAGCAGTATCTGTGCTGAGACAAAAGCCTGTCACATTCTGACTTCTTGCCTCCTTTCTTTCCAGTATGCCATGTTCTTGTCCCTGGTGTTCCTGGCTGAGCTAGTGGCTGGCATTTCAGGGTTTGTGTTTCGCCATGAGGTAGGTGGAAATTGCTGAGTTTGCATATGGCAGTGCCTCCCTGGGCAGGAGCTGCTGAGAAGTTCTCTGGACCGTGGAGAATGTGTAGGTCGCTGAGCTCGGCAGCTCCATACACATCTCCAGGGATGTGGCTGATGGGCAACAGTAACATCTATAGCTCTTAAAATCTGATGCAGTTCCAAATGAAGGGATTTAGTCAAAGCTCATGGCCTCAGCTGCCTGGTAATTTACTCTTGAGCTATTGGGGATTTTGTGTGTCCATCATGTAAGATCTTCTTTTACTCTTTTACGTATGCTGAAGGCTGCAAAACAGATTAAATAATTTTCTTGAACACAGCTTCTTCAGCCAGACAAGTGCTTGTTTATAAAAGGCAGAGAGCACTTCTACATCAGACCAGACTCTGTTTTGTAAATCTTTTTTCTTTCTTTGGCAGGGTAGGGAGTGCAATGAGATTTTGTTTCTATCCTGAGAATAGGGAGAGATTAGAAATACAGTGACGTAGGAAACTGAGACATGAAGAAGCTTTAAAAAAGCATGATGGTCTAGATTTGTAGTAGCACTTCTGCTTTATCCACTGTAATCAGGTCTATCTCTGGCTGTAAGTACATGGATGTTCATGCCATTAGTGCTGAACGAGGACAAAGCCACCCAGAGACCCTCCTTGTCTCTTCTTTTTGTATTAACTGATTTTCTAATCTCCTCTTTTGACATGAGATTCCCCTTGCTGTAGGTTTTTCTGGTGTCTACCCTCTGCAAGTGGTGGATCCTGAAATACCTGTCCATCTGCTGAGGACTGCCATTTCATCTGGCCTAACCTGCGGCAGCCTCAGTATCAGGCTACTGGTCCCTTTCAGGAGAGGCAGTCCCTTGAGATGCTTATAGCCAGACATGTGTGTTGCCCAAATCATCTGCTATCCAGCCCTTTTACCACCCAAAGTGCTTTCCTCAGTGATGTGCCTCGCCTTCTCCAGCTGAGAAACCTCTTGTTCCTTACCCAAATGCCTTTGGTGCTGGGGACAGGGGCTACCACCTGGTAAGAGGACTCATGTCTTCTTTTGATGCTACTGGCTTCTGTCACCAAGGCATTTGCACAGCTTCAACTCCCACTAGGCATCCATGAGCAAAGAGAAGCACGTAGTATCCTTCAGACTTAGTGGCAGAACAAAGTGTTTGGGGAAAAAGCATCAAAGGATATCTTTCTTATAGGTTGAAGTAATTTTCTGGGTTATAAAATGTAGCAGTCTCCTTTCTATATCCAATGGACCCCACTTGAAAAATGACATCAATGACTCCTGACAGTTAATACGGGGCTCTGCCAGCTCTGAAAACACACTTAAAAATGAGTGGGAAAGCTAGTTTGGGTGCCTTGTTAGATTTGGAAAAGAATTTGCTGCCTTTGAAAACATCTTCAGATGTTATGCATTTGTTGCTCACATGGGTTGCATTTTTCCTCTCTCTCACAGATCAAGGATACCTTCCTTAGGACATACACTGAAGCAATCCAGAATTACAACAAGAATGATGAGCGGAGCCATGCAGTGGATAATGTACAGGAAAGTGTAAGTCTAAAATTTGATATTAACAATTAATAAATAAAGAGAAACAAAGCGTGCATTCAGATTTGATCACAGAACATAAAGTGTGGATGGCTCAATTTTCAAGCTGTTTATTCCAAGAAAAACTAGAGGCTGGCAAAACTGATAGTTAGTTTAAGTGTTTTGACTGATGTGCTTGTCTGACTGTTTTAATGAGCAAGCTAAAAAAGACAGGGCCTGTCCTGTTTGCTTGCTGTCAGTCCCAGATCTTGAATTAGGTTTAGGGTCCAGATTTATCCCTTAAGTACACACCTCATTCTGAAGGGAATGTGCCAATAGGGTTATGCAATGTTGTAAATTTGAGCTGGATGAGATAGGGGTTTTCAATCTAGCATTCTATATCACTGATAAACTGTAGCAGTTCTCTTCACAAGTACAGTGAGAGGCTGGCAAAGGACACCTAGTGAGTTACGGGGAGAAATGGAGTGTATCTTCTCCAGAGGAAAAGGGGGTGGACAAACATGCTGCCAAGGTCATCAACAAAAGCTGTTCTCTGGCTGTGCTGGAGGGATGGCTTAGGTGCTCGGTGAAGGAGCCTTTCCGACCCACAGGTTGTGGTAGCTGAGAATGGGAGGTTGCCTTGCCTTCCAGCAGGGCACAGGGCATGAGCAAATGCCACAGCATGGCCAAACTAGTTGCAGATGTCAACCATAAGGGACCAAGTCCACCAGCTACAACACAGAGACATAAAGTTCACGTTTAAATTCCGACTGGAAACTACCACGGCAAGAAGCTATTCCTTCAGCTCACAATATGGTCTGTAAGCCAATTTGCTTTTCATGTGACTGTTATTTGTTGAACTGATGAAATTTTAATATAATGGTATTGATGACTTCCAGATCATCTTTAGAAATGGCCACTGTTATGTCGGACC
Organism: Chloroceryle amazona; assembly: GCA_027560015.1. NCBI lineage: Eukaryota > Metazoa > Chordata > Aves > Coraciiformes > Cerylidae > Chloroceryle > Chloroceryle amazona. Next base: position 86,655 of record JANHFX010004054.1, read on the forward strand.
CCTCAGTGTGTTTGAAACTGTGCCTCCAACCTGGCTTCTCTGTGTTAGCAGGTTACTGCACTGCTCTAAACTGAGTATCTGCTAGTCAAATTGTCTGTTTGCCTAATGTTAACCTGTATGGTGAACTTCTGAATCCTTGGAGTTGGGTAAAACTAGTTTTGAGTAATTGTTCAGTGTTTCTGTTGGAGCAAAATGTTCATTTCATATGTAGCTCTGTTTCTATAGGCACTGTATTTTATAAACCTTTAATGAAAAGACCTTTAATGAAAAAAATTCAGCACGTCTGCCATATGTTTGAGTACTGTCTTCTAGCTTAGCTTCTTGAGATGAACATCCTTCCCAACTTAAGTTTTTTCAACTGATTTTATAGACACACTCTATTAACATGTGGCCTCCCTCTGTTCATGGCTTAGGGAATTTTTCTATAAATCATTTTGGTGACTTAGAGATGCTCACTTCACCTTAGCCATTTGTATTGGTTTGACCCTGTATGTGTTATGTGTAATTCTAGATAATGCTTTGGAGTTTTTAAGGACATTTTTGGCCCACATTGTGAGACTCTCTCTTGAATTTCCAGGATCATCTTTAATTGAATAAGTAAAAAGAAAAAACCTTCAACAAAAAAAGATGGCTTTATGCCTGGACCTTTGCCAAATGTTACAAATAATAGTTCTGTCCATAAAATGTCTGGGTTTTTTAGTAGGTCATCTGCTCCCATCTTCTGTAAATGACATTCCTGATATTTCTGTGATATCTACATTTCAAACTTCAGACAACCTGTATCTGTTTTGACTATGAGTTTATTAATTGTGCATTGATGATTCTATACTAGTTTTAATTCTGGTTTATTAATTTGTTTTAAATCCACCTCTTATTCCTTGTAGCTGAGCTGCTGTGGCATTCAGAGCTACACCAACTGGAGCACCAGCCCTTACTTCTTCAAACACGGCATTCCTACAAGCTGTTGCATGAACTCCAGTGACTGTAATACTCAGGATCTGCGCAATATGACCGTGGCTGCAACTAAAGTAAACCAGAAGGTACCAGTAATATTGTGCCAGAGGGCAGCAGTTATGAAACCATCCAGTACACCAGTGGCGCATATGGTTGCTTGGAATTGCATTTTGTTTCAAATGGCTGGTTGATAATGTGTGTGTTGGGCTGGAGTGGTGGTAAGAATGGGCTTTGCCCCTCACTTGCTTTCAAATTCTTCGAGCTGGCCTTTCTCAAATGACCAGGTGCAGCAGCATTCTGATGAGGAAGGGATTTGTTCTCCTTCCTCACAGCAGAGGCTGAGGTACAGCATGGCACACAGAGGCAACACTGACTGGGCACAGGACCACCAGTGGCACATGTGCTCAACTGCCCTTGAGGTGAGGTCAGTCAGCACTTCTCTGCTTCTCCTGCTTAATGCTGTGGGGTTTTCTGGAGGACATTTTCAGTGACTCTTAAAATATCTGCACATGTGCTGCTGCAAGCATAGCACAGCCAAAGTCACCCCTCCCTTGGGGTGACCTGAAGAAGCAGGTTGGGAAAACGAGAGGAAAGGGAATAATTGAATAATAAAAATACAAAAAAAATAAAATAATAAAAAAACCCAACAACCACAAACAAAAAAACCCAAACAAACCCAAAACCCCACCACAAAGAAAAGGAGGAATAAAGAGAAAATAATGCAGCATATACAGTAGACACAGCACTGTGGAAATACAAGTCAAGTTGTTGTTTTATGTGCTAGCACATCATCAGTTCTTTCTTTCTCACTTGAGATCTGGAAGAGAGGCAACATTTTCTTGGTAAAAGGAATGATACTGTGGCCAAATCACAGTGCTAACTTGCATCATGGCTTAGTCAGACAAGGATTATTTTCTTATCTGTTTTTGTTTTTAGAGTGAATTTAAAAAATAAATAAAAGTATTGAGTAGGTAGCAGGGAAAATATGGAAATGCATCTCTGTCTTCACATTGGTCACCTGTGAATCAGGAGGTTGGAGTGATGACTGAGCATAGCCTAAAACATCTTTCTTTGAAAACCTGTCAAGTGGACAACATTTTCTAGTATGTATTTAAAAAAAAAAAAAAAACAAAAACTAAAGAATTATTTTCTACTAAGTCTTTCGTCTTTCTTTTCTGTAATAGTTTAATGAGAGCCACTTGTTGCAGGTATATGTGAAACATCTGTCTGTTGAGAAACTCAAAGTCACTACCAGAAAAGTAATCTTGCTGGGTTGCGTGAGGATACAGAATGAGCCACTCCACTAAGTTGTACTTCATGAACTTGTAGTGACTTTCCATTTTTGTAGAGTGGAAAGAAGGTGAGAGGCAGGACAGGGTGTTATCTAGGTGATGTGCAGTACGGCCAGCATATGGTGCAGGCAGAGTGCCTCCTGGACAGCCCAACCTGAATCTCTGCTTCTGCCCACCTTCCCAGAAAGAAAACTTTCTGGTGCAACTGGTACTCTATCAGTGGGTTCCACTTCTTCAGTTCAGGCTGGCCATGCACTCTGAACCTTTCCTGTCTGCATAACTAAGCAGATGCCACTTGCATTCCCAGCACTGATCTGGTGTTTCCCTGAAGTGCCAGGCTTGCTCCGCATGCTCTTCATGCACAGAGAATTTCCCTGTCCTTTTGTGAGTTCCTCTTGGCAAAGAATACCTGCTAAATTGTAGGACAGGGCTGAGGGATGAATGGGCTTGTAGTAGTCCAGGGCTAGTAGTAGTCCAGGGCTAGTAAGTGAATTCCAGCAATGTTTTCTCCTAACCGTCTCTCCTGTCAGATACACAAGTCATCTGACAGAAAAGGACCGCTCAATCCTCAAGGAGTTGACTTAATTAATGATTCAGTTACCATGGGGAAGTTTGGATGTCCTGCAACATTGTGTCCTATTTTCTGAGATAACCATTTGCAGTCAAAAATTTCTCTTAGAAGTTGTGTGATCTTGAAGTTGTCCCAAATGTTTGATGTTTCTGAAAGGAGCATGAAAATAAAATTAAAAGCAAGCAGAGGAAATATTGTGTGGTGTGATGTTTTCACTTCAGACAGGAAGCAAACGTCTTTGCCTCTGACCCAAGTCCCTTGCTCATCTTGGAAATAGGCACTCTGTGTGTGTTGGAGAAAAAGGAAAATGCATATTGTCTGTGTTGTGGAAGATCCTTGTTACCATTCCTGTGGATAAGTATAGTTGGAATACATCTTTTTGGTGCATCTTGCAAAACTATCTGTAAGACAAGTTGTCTATGAGCTAATCAAATTGCTAGCAGTTTATGAGGACTATTGATGAATTATCCAAAGAGGATTAAACTAATGATCCAGTTGCAGGACTAAAAGATGACATTCCTGAATTTTCTTTGCCAATTCTGCCACTAACTTCCTTAGTGACCTTGGGTAAAATATTTAGCATCTATGTCTGTTTCTTCATCTCAGATGAGACTAATACCTAACTTTAAGAGCTATCATTAGGATTAACTAATGTTTATGTAGTGGTTTTGATCTTCAGAGTTCATTAGCAGCAAACCTCAAGAACTACATCTCTCTAAAATCTTAATAAAGGAATAGATGCGTGGAGGCAAGAATGATCAGATACTTGCTAAGTTGTCACTTCTGTCCTCTGAATCAGGATGTGTGCACACAGTGCTTCACATACTTCTGTACTGTATATGCAACTCTTGGGTGTTTCTTGCACTCTTACTCCATGCACAGTAAGGACAGCAATTAAGCAGTATTTATGCAATATACTTCAGGAAACAAGTTGTCATTTGGGAAAACGCAGTCTGCGGATGAGGAGAGTGATCAAAACTCACTTGCGTGTTTTTTTTAACGACAGTTTCTGTCTCCCTCAAATTACCATTGCTCTTAGATGTTGCATCTCTTGAAGGCTGTTGAACTGAACTTATTTCAGAAGAGCTGGGAGAACGTTAAGCCATATCAGACAGAATGAAAGCACTGCTTGAGAAATCTAATCTCATTTCATAACATATAAGACACACACAACGATAGTTGCTTGATGTATTAAATAACAGGCTAAAATCTGACATACCGTATGCTGTTGTAAGACATAATTAAGGATTGATATCTACACTTAAACTTATTTCAGAAATGAATTACAGCTGTGCTGGTCCTCAGATACTACTAAGTTTACCACTTCATTACTCTCAAGATTAAATAAAATGTCTTCTGATATTATAAAAGAGGTTAAAGAAATGCTCCAATTTAGTTCATGAATGGCCTGTCTCTAATAAAGGACATTGTCCTTTCCTTCTAGATGGTCCTTTCAGAATCATCTCATGCTATGAGGTTATGCAAAGAGCATGTTTGCAGAAGTGAGGGGTATGTGGGTGGAGGGGGAGTGTGGAGAAACTTCTTTCTTATGGGATGGGAAACCAAAGTGGGAAAGGGAATTCAGTTATTTATGGAATTTCCAACTTCTGATGAAGTGACAATGTTCTAACATTAAAAAAAAATACCTTGGGGCTGGGCTTAAGCTGGCAGTGGTGTTGGACATTTGAGGAAGTGTGGAAAAAGGAGCTGAGAGGTAGCTTGGGATTGTGTGGGCAGATTGCAGTAATGAAATAAAAATTAGATATATTATTTCTCTTTTTTCTTCAGGTTTTGCATCAGTTGCTGAGATTCGTTTAGGCACCATAAATAAGGAAAAGCTAATTTCAAATGCATTTTTGAGGGGTAGAGTAGGTGAGGGGAGGAACTTGGCAAAAAATATCATACTGAGGGAAACATCTCTAAAAGGCCTATCCAATAGAAGGGCAAAAGTGTGGATGAGTGTTCTGGCCCTGATGTGGCCTGTGAATTGAGGCGTGAGGAAGCAGGTCAGCTGGAGAAGTCAGAGTCTGAGCTAGAGAGAGAAAACTGGGTTTGGAGAGCAGGACAGGAAGTTTTATGTCCCAGACCAAACAAAGAAACTTCAGAGAAACCCCTTGAAAACTTTGTTATATGGTTTAAAGTTGTATACTGCTCAGTGCCTATCCTGGTGTCACCTGGCAGGCAAAGGTGAGCAGAATGCCTCACTGGACACCTCAAGCATGATTATATTATATATCTAGAGTATTAGGAAATCAGCATCATTCCTTAATTTTTGACATCTGTATTGTATTATAGCATTACCTTATATTGTTACTGGTTTGGCTTCAGGTCAAAGCAATATTCATGCTTTTTAAAAGAATGAAAAATGAATTTCTTTAATAAGACCTATAAAAATGACAGCAACATCACATTTAGCTTCTAAAAAGAACTGGTTTTTTCCACTTTCCATCATTCACTCAGAATTGCTGTTAAATAAAGAAGTGATGTGCTTGGGAATGAGAGCAAAAAATATTGTCTAGCACAAACCCATTTTAAATGAGAAATTTGTATGTATGCATTTGTGGCAGGGGAGGTCAATACAAGGAACGATTATGTTTCTTTTCCAGGGCTGTTATGACTTGGTGACCAGTTTTATGGAGACAAATATGGGAATCATAGCTGGAGTGGCTTTTGGGATTGCATTCTCACAGGTAAGTGCATAAAAGCTTCCCTTCCCTCCCCCAACTCCCCTTTTTTTTTTCCTTTCTCTCTTTTTACTCGGACTTCAAGAAAGGAAGGATTATGGAAAGGGACTGAACTCGGCATGCTCATTAGTCCCGGGGTCATCTGTTTATTGATTCTCTTTTTTTCAACTTAAATGAAGTTTCTCCTTGGGAATACCGGTTACGGTTGAGCTAATGACTAGCTCAAGGAAAACAACTTGTCCCTCTACTGGGTCAAACAGAGGTTAACCCAATAAAACATTGGCTTAAATGGAGCATAAACAGCTAAGAAGACAAATAGCTTATCTGTTGTTTGGATAGGCTTCTATCTTCTGAGCACTCATATTTTCAAGGAGTCTAGAATTCAAATAAGAGTCTGCCTTCAGGCCCCACCATCCTGGACCTTGGAGGGGCACCTGGTTCTGGTGGCCAATTCTATTTTATATTTTTTTTCCTTTTAATGCTTAACAGTGAGCAGAGAGCTGCCCAAAACAGATTACTAAACCAACTCCTTGCCTGCATCAAAAGGAGTTTGGCATGGGAAGGACAAGAGAGCTAAAAGGTGTTTGCTGCTTCCTGATACTCAAACTGCTTTTAACTAGACAGCAGCTTGGGAAACTAAAGGTCTGGTCAGAATCTTCTGATCAAGAAGAGTCAGGAAAATACCTGCATCTTTCACCAAGATGCTCCTTCTCACTAGTCACTTTGTGTGTGATGGTAAGAACTCTTCTGGAAACATGCAAAAATGAGAGGGAAACATGGGCAACGCAAAAGTGCTTGCGGAATGGTTCAGCAAAATGCACAGTGATGTGTATGATGCCTGAACCACATCTACCCAAGAGACAGTCTGCCTCCTCTCTGCAGCGAGTACCTAGTACAACTGCAGATATCGTATTCAAAAACTATCATGCAACTTTCATCTACTTCATTCATACAATATGAAAAATCTGGGTCCCAAGGCAACACTGAAAATTTGTTGAACAACTTACGCTTATCCAGGGGTTGGAAAAAATGAGGTGCTAGCAAAAATTATTTGACTTCTTAAAACTCATTAATTCAGTTAGCAAGTTGTAGGTTTATACTGTGCTGCTCTGGAAACAAGTTATTTGCCAGTGCTGTTACCAGTGGTGGGCAAGTGAATTAATGGGAGGGCTGTGGGTTTTGCTAACATTGTCTGCACTGCTTCTCAGGTTTGAAATAATAACAATAAAATACAATTTGATTGGTTTTGGACAGAAGAAACCACTAGTCTGGAGCTGTTGGTGCATGGAAAATGGGGAGTTTGTGTTGTTTGTTTTTTTTGTTTTGGGTTCGGGTTGGTTATTTTTGGTTGGTTTGGTATTTGGGTTTTGTTTGTTTTGGTTTGCTTTGTTTTTAATAGGACATTCTAATTCTTGCTGAATAATCACAGTTGTCTTGATACTCTTCTCCAACCTTGATTATGACTTGATTACTGCTATAGGACTCAGATCTTATTTTAGTTCAATTTCTAGACAGATACAAGTCTATAAAGCACCTTTTAAGATGTCTCATGTAAAACTATGCAAAATAAAAGTGAGATGAGTAGAATTTTACAATACGTATGCTACTGGGGCAATTGTCTCTGTCAGGACCGGTACTACCTGAAAGCCTTTAATCAGTGTATTGTATATACTGTAGGCAGAGCATCATCTTATCTTCTTGAAAGTTGTTTGCAGCTGGGAAGGAGACTGTAGGAAGAGTGCAGCTGGAGTTGTTAGTATTTTGACATGTGTCTGGATGTTTACTCTAGGTCATGGGTTGTTTGTGAGGACAGGAAGGCGGGTGGGTAGTGTGGGCAGAGTGTGGCCCCTGCAACGGGAGCCCTTTGGCAGAAGGTGAGATTAGCGTTGCAGGCTCCAGGCAGCACGGGGTGAAGGTATGTTACTGCTGGGGCTCCAAGTGAAAACTGAAGTATTGTTTTGATGTGGCTTTGGCAGCTTGTGCTGCCTGATGGTGCCATGCGCCCTGCTGCCAACTGGGGATGTTGCTCCCTGCCTAAGCATGTGGCTCAAGGAGATACCCAGCTGCTTTGGGTGTTTGTGAATGTGGAAAAGGGAAAAGAGAGGGGATGCAGTGGAGAAAAATACAGCTCTGCTGGGGTGTGGAGAATAGAAGGCAGACAGTTATAATTTACTGCCTAATCTGTTTTACTGGACCCAATTAGGGATGGTGTTTACAAATTGATTTCAGGTTAATGGTGGCTGGCAGTAACTGCCAGGCAGTGCTCCAGCTGAAGGCTAGGTTTTGCTGTTCCTACTGAGAATAGGTTTAATCTAAGTAAAAGACAAATTAGATCGTGTTGCTCTGCCACAGTAAAGCATGCTCAGGGGCCTTTCCTTCACATGATTTGTTAGGTGTTGACTAGCATGGGGAATGTGCTGATTCCCAGAAACAGGGAAAGTTGATGTAATGACATTGGACATCTCATAGGCCTGGCACAGACATCCCAATCAGAGTCTTAGAGTTTTAAAAAATCTGAGGTTTTGCTGACATTGTCTGCACTGCTTCTCGGGTTTGAAATAATAACAATAAAATACAGTTTGATTGGTTTTGGACTCAGATGCTAATGATGACTTCCAGCTGGAATAGTTTCTAGTTTAGCAGGTGCTCTTCAGAGCAGCAAAATTATCACTGTCCTGTGCCCAATAGAGAATAAAATTATGTAAGTAGCATACACGATGAAGACTTTTGCCTAGATAAAACTGCAGTGCAGGCATTGGCTTAAGGAATGCACGAGACAGAGTCTGGAGGGATTTAGAGATTGTGACTGCAGTAGCATCCCTGAGGAGGAGAGTCTCAATGCAGTGTGAAGGCCAAATTATTCATTTTGTACTGAAGGAATGGAAGTCAGGTGTTCTCCACGTGCTCAGAACCAGTTGTTGAGCATGCGCAGTTCCTGCCATTTGAAGGTATGTTCTCAGGTGGCTACAGTCCCTCTCTGCAGTGCAACATCCACCTGCTCTCTTTACTGTCAACATTAATGTGAATAGCTCTGTCTGACTGTGTATGTAGTTCTGGTTCAGACACCATTTACCTTGCCTGATGCAGCTTCTGTCTGAGTATAGGGAGACTTGGCCCTAGCAGAGGATTACACCTCTGTCATCCCTTGCTCTGGGATTAGGGAGTGGGATCCATCTCCAGATGCAATATGTGACTTGAAATCTAAGACTGGATTGCTTCTAAAGACTAATCAGTGTGGATTCAACATGCATATAGGACCTGCGTCAGAGGCTTACCATGGCACAGGAGGCTGACTCAGGGAGGCGACATGTGACAGAGAAAATTCTCTGTCATCTAAAATAGAGTCAGGGAATCTGGATGCTTAGAGATTTGCGTATCAAGAACATGACAAGGTAAATCGTTGAGCTGAACAACTATTCCTGAGACATTAAATAAACAGTTTTAGCTTACCTGACCTGCTGATGAATTCCAAAGTTAGTTCAACACATTTCTATTTCTAGAAATTGCCTCAAAGAATGAGAAATGGTGAAGATATTAAGAACCCAAAATAAAATGGAAATTTAATTCCACTTCAGTTTCTCTTCCAAAGAGTGAGATATAATAAATATGTTGTGCAGGACAGCTTCCAGTCAATGACAACTCCTGCAAAATAGCTATATTTAAAAGCCCATTATTATGTATCTGATAGGAGGTAAGGTTACTACGAAGTTTCTATGGATCTATTTCAATGATCAGAACTGAAATATGTCTGAGATGACCCCTAGAAATCTTGGAGAGCTGAAGAAATCCTGAACTACATTGTGTGCTCTGGATTGAGCTATGTCCAACATGGTGGTAGTATAGAAGATGAACCTGAGGGATTTGGACTTCCCAGTGATCTAAACCAAAGAATTTGTCAGCATTTTCAAGTTTCTTATGGCAAGACCAGAGGTTCCAAAGCAAACTCTCGGTTTGACATGTAATAGTTCAGAAAACCAAGATAATCTTAGAAAAAGGGGAAGAAAGGGAAGAAGTGAGAGAATACAAATGCAGACCCAAGTCTGGCATCTTAGTACTCAAAAAAACTGGGACTATTTGAAAAAAAAAAAAAAAAAAAAAAAAGGTGGGTAGAAGTTGAGATGGGGCATTTGAGAGAAAATGGGAGCAAAAGGAAAATGGATGCAACTTCTAGCAGATAGTTTCTTTGCAGGAATCCTTTTATGCCGATTCCTCTGGATTTTCAAAGGAGCTGTGGGGACCTGCTGTACAATAGGATAAGGGGCCGCCTCCCATCTGAAGAGCAGAGGTTGGAAATGATCAAGCAAATGCAGAGAGCAAGAGGAGGGTGTGGAGAGCTCTCATTTGTGTTTTGAAGACTGGGAGCCTCTAACCTGATTTAATTGCAGAGGACTGTAGTTATGACTGTAATGAATTAGCCCCATGAGGAAAACTTGGCATCTTAATAGAATACTGTCTCGGCTACAAGAAGGACAGTGCTCTTGTGGTTAAATGTGGAAGTCTACATGCTTTGGAAAATACATGGGTTCATATGTGTTCAGTGTATGTCTAAGATATTTATTATAGCTCTGCTCTCACAGAATCACAGAATGTTAGGGTTGGAAAGGACCTTGAAAGATCAGTTAGTCCAACACCCCTGCCAGAGCAGGATCACCTAGAGTAGGTCACACAGGAATGGGTCCAGGCAGGTTTTGAATGTCTCCAGAGAAGGAGATTCCACAACTTCTCTGGGCAGCCTGTTCCAGTGCTCCATCACCCTCACAGTGAAAAAGTTTTTCCTAATGTTTTTGTGGAACCTCCTATGTTCCAGTTTACATCCACTGCCACCTGTCTTATCACTGGACATCATTGAAAAGAGCCTGGATCCATCCTCCTGACACTCACCCTTTATAAATATATAAACATTAATGAGGTCACCCCTCAGTCTCCTCTTCTCCAAGCTAAAGAGACCCAGCTCCTTCAGCTTTTCCTCATAAGGGAGATGCTCCACTCCCTTGATCGTCTTTGTGGCTCCACACTGGACTCTCTCAAGCAGTTCTATGTCCTTCTTGAACTGGGGGGCTCAGAACTGGACACAATATTCCAGATGTGGCCTCACCAGGGCAGAGTAGAGGGGTAGGAAGACCTCTTTTGTCCTACTATCCACCTCCCTTCTAATACACCCCAGGATGCCATTGGCCTTCTTGGCCACAAGGGCACATTGCTGGCTCATGGTCATCCTGCACTCCACCAGAACCCCCAGGTCCCTTTCCCCTACACTGCTCTCCAACATATCAGTCCCCAACCTGTACTGGCACTTGGGGTTGTTCTGTCCCAGGTACAAAACTCTTGACATTGTTGAATTTCACAAGATTTCTCCCCGCCCAGTCCTTCAGCCTGTCCAGGTCTCTCTGAATGGTAGCACAGCCTTCTGGTGTGTCAACCACGCCTCCCAGTTTCATGTCATCAGCAAACTTACTGACAATGCAGTCTATTCCCTCATCCAGATCATTGATGAATATGTTGAACAGTACTGGTCCTAGTACTGACCCCTGAGGAACTCCACTAGATACAGGCCTCCAACTAGACTCTGCCCCATTGACCACAACTCTCTAACTTCTTCCCTTCAACCAGTTCACAACCCACCTCACTACTCAGTTATCAAGTCCATACTTTCTCAGTTTAGCTACAAGGATGCTGTGGGAGATGGTGTCAAATGCTTTATTGACGTCTAGATAAATCACATCCACTGCTCGGCCACCATCCATCCACCTGGTTATGTCCTCATAAAAAGCTATCAGGTTGGTCAAACATGACTTCCCCAACATGACTTCCCCATGCTATGTCCTGGTCACAGATAGAAATGCTGTATAAAATGTGTATGCAGTGGCTTGTTATGTATGCCATTATCTCTGAAATATAGAAATTTAATATTATGGTACTATAACCACTTAAGTGCATAAACCAGCACATGGTCAGAGCCAAGAATTAATAAGTGGGGCAAACATCAGAAAGATACATTCATATGTAACTTGACATTCCTCTTACGAGTGACTTCACTACATCAAAACATTGTCACGTGCCTGCAGATGCTACAAAACTTAGACATGTGAATTGTTAGAGTTACAACCTCTGTAAAACAGAAGAATCCTTAATTAAAGGTAGTGGAGAGGTCTACTACAGCTGAGGGGAAGCCTATGGCATCCTGTTGGTATGGGATGCAGCATCTTTCCCCTTCTGATAAAAGCAGCAGACTGGTTGGAAACAATGGCCTTAATGTGGGTGCTTGTGATGCCAAATATTAAGTACTTCGTGGCACAGGCACTAAAACAAGTAAACTTGAACATACACACATTGTTAGCCATTGTAGGATGAGGGAGGAACTGACTGGGTCTGGGCCAGCATTTGCTCAGTGAAAATAAATATGCTGTGAAGTTCATCTTAGTGAAAAAAATAATTAAGGCAGAGAAGTAACTTCTGAGACCAGCTGTGGAAGGTGAGAAAAAAATGAAAGTTACCACAAAAACAGAAAAGCGAAGTGGGTGTCACAGGGCCACCCAGAAGCACTTTCTCTGTTCTGCCTGTCAGAGCACCGAGAAATAAATACCATTCTCCAAAACAGAACTGAACGGAAGAAACATTGCAGAAGGCAGCAGTGAGGATGTCAGAACCTCTCCAGTAAACTCAGAGAATGTGGTGGGGTTTCAGCAACACTTTCCACACTGCCAAATCGTCCTCCTGGTAACTGGAGTATTTAAGCATGGAAATCCAAAACCCAGTCAGACATTGCTGACGTTCATCATCACTGGTCTGTGGGTTCCCAGGTGAGCACATGTGCACTCCAGCTACCAAATAAGTTTCCTGCTTGAACACCAGTCTAAAGAAGTTTAGTAGAAAAGGCAATAAGACAACTAAAAATCCTTCTTGGTAACAAATGAGATTTTCAAAGCTGAGGAGGGTTTTCAGCATCCACATCTCTTTTGGCAACAGAAAATATAGCCTCTGAATGGTAATAGCTTGGGTTTTATTGGAGGTTGGTCAGAATTTGTTATCTGTGACCCACATCTAGTTCTAACCAAGGCAGTGTCATCCTTGGTATTTGGTACTAGAATCAGGGGGTGCATGTGGGTGACAGTGAGGGTTCAGCTGGCTTTTAAAGGTGACTCTGCCCTTTTGAGATGCTCAGGACAGTTCTGGTGGACACTGAAACAGGAGACGGAACAATATTTTGGCAAATGAGTGTGGTCTGACCAGGACTGTGACATCTTAGACACAGAAAACAGTTTATCTGGATTTGAGGTCCTGACTTGGTCTTGCTCTGGGCTGATGCCAGCCAAAATCAAGCAATTGGCTGGTAGAGAAGATGTGGTATTTTGATGACGATCATGTTAACAGGGAGCACTATAGGGAGAAAGGACACACAATCTCAGGCATGAAATTGAAGGAGCCAGTTTGGATGAGCAGCCAGCCAGGCATTACCTACACACGCTCCACGGGGCCCGAGGGAGCTCTGCTGCTGCCAAAAGGTTGTGATCCCCCTCCTTGAGCACCACTCCGTAGTGATGTGCTCTGCCTGCCAGCAGGAGACAGGTCCTGTGGGTACGGGTGAGCCAACTGAAGCAGCTGCAACAGCCCTTGCTGGGAGCGGTCCAGGGTAGGCTGGTCCTTCTGCAGAAATGGCCCTTTTGCCTCACCACTGTAGCTGGAGATGGGCTCTAACAATATGAATATGCTCAGGAGTAAATTAATTGACCAATCCAAATGAGAAAAGCGAGATTGAATTATTTATAGTATATTAATGCTGTTGGCATATGCAGGAAACACTAATAAACTGCAATAGGCAAAACGTTGAAATGACTGAGTGCTTATTGACAAGTGGAAGCCAGGGATCTGCTTTCAATAATCTGAGTGACAGACAAGGGAATAATGAAAGACTTTTTTTTTTTTCATTCATTTCCAGATTTATAACTCCTATTTCTCCAGTGCTGCATCATTTGTAAAGAAAGCGTAACTGCTCTGGTGCTTTAGGAAGCTTTTCCCAAGCACACTGTTAACAAAGTTAAGGGGGCTGCCAGCTCTTGGTGGTGGTGGGTGGTGGCGAGGGACCCAGGTGGATCTTGAGAGGGAAACTCAGCCAGTAGCATGCTGGTACCCCTGCCAATTTACCCGTCCACGTCTGACTTGGCCAGGCAGTGACAGCAGGGTGGAAAAAGTAGCAAAATGGCATGCAGCCTGTCAAGGAAATACACTCTGATAAAAATCCAGAGGAAGATACGATAAAGGAAGACAGATTTTAATGCTGGGGGTTTTTTTATTAGATTGGTCCTTAAACCAGACCATAATTATTTTGTGCATAGTAACTCCAAAACATGAAATCTTTGCTTACCACAGCATTTCCTTTGCTCTGTGTGCTGTTGCTTTAAGTTAAATTCTAATCTACTTTTATTCTTGTCTGGAACAGTTGATTGGGATGCTGCTGGCATGCTGTCTGTCCCGGTTTATTACTGCTAATCAGTATGAGATGGTGTAACAAGGTGAGCTTTCCCCCCTTGCCATGTGGTATGTTATATATGCCCCAGCATATTGTCATGTCTGTGCTGCTTTCTGCTGAAGACAGCAAACAAGTTTTAGATTCTCAGCGCGTTCATCAAGAATTAAGTCTTCCCACTGAATTCTTTGCTTTGGGATTTTCATCCCAATATTCTGTCTAGAGGGGAAAAAAAAGGGGGAAATGTACTGTTGAATGTTTTGTCATTTCATTTTTCTTCTTGAATGGGAGGGCAAAATACCTGCCATGAACACCTTTAGTGACCAAAGCAACCCGCTTCTGTTTTTCCATCCCCTCTGCTCTCTAGTCTTTCAGAAGTGTGAAGTCCAGAGCCTGTCCGAAGATCAGGAGCAGCAGAATTGGAGAAAGACTGACATGAATGTTCTAGCACACACTGTCTCTCGCACGCACGCACACCCACACCCCACGAGCAAGCACGTGCGCGCGCACACTCGCACCCCACCTCCCGAACTCTGTCCCATGCGTAGTGTACCATTCTGTGAAGTACCACGGTGCCACCGAGAGCAGCCGAGTCCCCTCGGCCTCCGGACCCAGATTCCATCCCCGTGGCTCGGCATAGGACGGCACCGTATGTATGTTCTTGGTCACACAGTAGTTGCATCGTAAGTTAACAAAGGTAATTCATTAACAGCGTTGATCAGGCTGTGCATGTAGTGACTGGAGGGCGTGATTAGCCTTTCACCATGGTTAATAAGTGTTGCACACGTTCATATAAACCGGTATATGAGATATATTCTTTTGGTTTTATCTTAATTTCTTGGTTTGTTTATTGCTTTACTAAGGTTTTCATCCTTTCCCCCTTCCCTGCGCCTGCCTCCCTTCCCCAAAAACAAAGGAATCAGTAACATAACATAAAGATACTTGAAAATGATGTTAAAATGTTGTGCTTGAAGGGAACTGTTATTCCTGATGTTCTTCTACATCTTTGATTCTTTCTCAGTGTTGTATGCCTAGTGCGTATCCCGGTAGGCTTTGTCTAGTGCATTTTGCCTCTGAACCTGATCCTGTGTAATACTGTTATTAAGCTGTGTTGTTGCTTACTGTGAAGGCAGGAATTTTGCTTCCTTTATTTTTATTAGGTAGTTATGAACTAATTGAACTGTGATGTACTGCGGCCTTCATATTTTTTTCCTGTTCTTTCTTTTTCTTTCTTTTTGCATTGAGGTTGCAGCCACCAAATACATTGTTGAATCAAACAGAAAGAAAAACTCACACACAAAAAAGGAAAAAAAAAAAAACACAAAAAAACCCACAGGCATATGAAATATTTTTGGGGGAAAGCAAAAGTTTGAAACCTTTTTAAAAAAATAGGACTTTTTTAATAATGCCTCTGTCTAGCATGCCAACGGGAATGCATTGATATTGTGAGTATTTGTGATATACGTATTAATAAATGGAACCATTACAGATTTCTAGCTGTTTCCTTTTCGTTCTCTAGTCATAACAAAAGTCTTTCAAGGGGGAAAGTGAACATGAAACACAAGTGCACAGCTTGGAGTGACATGTCTATGCATATTTTAACAACCAACTTGCTTGTGACAGGAAAATGTTATTACCCTGGGAAAAAAAAAAAAAAAAAAGAAAAAAAAAAGAGATGGAATTGTTTCAAAACCAGAAAAACCTTCCACAGCTGGTTTCACTATGTGACAACTACACACCTTCTATTTCACAAATTTTCTTCTTGTGACTGATAACGATCTGAAGTGTTCAATTATCCTGTCCTTAGGGCTGCACATGATTTTGGCACTAGGCATTTCTCTCTGATTTTGGTGAGAATGGGGAGAAGAGGGATTTGGGGTTGAGAAAGGTGGGCAATAACCATCTTCACTGCGTTTGTGGAAAGGCAGGCACTTACCTCTTTTTATTTGAATATGTGAAGTGTTGAAGATCTGATGGTAAGGCCATGAAAGTTTAAACCTGAAAATTTTGGACCAAGCCCTTTCCTTGGCAACATGGACAGAGGAGAAGACCTGAGGAGGGAAGTCCTGTAGCCTTCTGGCTGTGGAGGAGCTGTGTGGCACCTGTGTCCACACAGCTCATCCAGCTGCTGGAGTCCCAGCCCGTCTTCCATTTATCTGTCCATCCACACAGTTACTGCAACCCTTCACCTGGTGGGGGCTGCCTTGTGTGGTGCCTCCAGCATCAGGTCCTCATGAATCCTTGAGAGGTGCTGGCGCAGTCAATGCATGCTCACCCACAACTATAAAAGGGCTTGAAGCTGCATGGGAAAAAACCTGTTGGCAGATGCCAAGGCAGCATGTCTTAAAAACCCCAATGGCATCGTTGGATTTATTCTGAGAGCACGTTCAGGGCAGGGAAGAGAAATAGAGATTCACAAATAAGAGAAGAGAAGGCTGGTCCACAAATTTAACTCTGCCCTCAATAAAACATCTGCCATGAGGGAGCAATGCAACTTTAAAAATGAAGAACTGATCATAGACTGTTTTGGGTTAGAAGGGACCTCCTGCATAAATGCTGGGCAGTTTGTGTATACTTTTCTGGGGACGAAACCATTCAGCACAGGTCACAGCACTCACATTTGTGGTCCCTTCCAAGAGCTTAAAAGCAGTCGCAGCCACTTGCTTGGTTGCTGAGGCTACGTGATGCTGGATCCCTGCCCTTCTCCTGCAGACACAGGAAGTTTACAGGGGATGTCTTTCCACACCAGAAAAAACTGGCCCACCAGCTGCCCCAGTTTCCCTCCCCATTCATCCTCAGGCAGGTCTCCCCCAGCCTATGGAGGGGGTGGTGGGGGTGAGGCTGCCATCTCCTTCAGGAGCCTCCAGTGACCTTCCAGAGTGGCAAAGCACCAGCCTGTCCTTGTTTTTCTTTCCTTTTGGTTTTGGTTTTGTTTCGATTTGTTTTTTTTCTTTATCCTGAAAGAAAGAGTTGTTTGTGCCAAGAGCTGTTTATTTTGAAGATGCTGATGTTGGGTGACAGGTCAGCAGGCCCCCAGACTGCTCCAGCCTGCCTGTCCCCATTCAGTAAAACATATGTTCAGCTTTAAGGTGCAAGCATTGAATTAAGTCCATTCAGCAAAGTCCTTCAGTGCATGCTCAATTATTTCTCTCAGCCCAGTAGCACTCCTGCTTGCATGGGGTAGGTGTGTTAATTGGGCTCTTGACAGCTTCTGTGGAGAGGATCGGGCTGGTGAAGGATCCACGAAGGGCTTCCCTGGTGAAATCCCCCCCTTTCTCAGGCTGGGGCTGTGCAGCATCTCCAGCAGGGAGGTTGCGCTAGCTGACATGTGACATGTCCCACGTTGGGCGCAGCATCACTGTGCTTCTGAGCCTCTCTCCTGGAGGAATAACTGAGGCAGTGGAAAAGAAACAAAGCTGGAGCTGCTGAGTATAGGTTAATGTCATCCAGACACAGATGTGCAGGATTTTCCCTCCAGAGGTGAAACTGCCACAGGGTACCAGAGAGACTTTGCCTTCGGGGCCGAGGTTCACCTGCTGGCATGAACTGAATCACCAGTGGAGGAGGCTGGCTCCTGATGCACTAGGCTGGCTGTGGCTGCCTGATTCCTCCCCAGCCAAATCACATGCGCTGCAATCACTGACCCGAGCTGGGCAGAAGGGTGGGCAGGTTTGAGTCAAAGTGGGTGATGAGGCAATTGGATGAGTCCCAGAAAGGGCGGGAGGAATAGGGCATGGCTAGGGGTCAAGAGTGGGAGATGGGGTGGGGCTGTGAGAGGAAGAAGAAGGGACACTGAGACCACCTCATCTTAGTCCAGGTGAGCTGCTAGCTTGGTTTGGCTACAAGGTCAACCTGCAACGTAAGCTGGCACATGCATCCCATCCTGAGATGCCTCCCACGCTTGTTCCTGCTGAGAAGGACAGGCCCAAACACTGCTGAGAGGATAATATGTTGCTGTGAAGGTGATTTTTCACAGTAGCATCAAATTGTGTCTCTGGTGGTCAAGCTGGAGGGCCTTGCTGGCTGCTTCCATCCTTGGGTGAGCATCGCTGCAGAAGAGACTGGCTTTGCAGGACTGCTTGCAAGATTTAAACATGTGGCTCCTTGGAGGACCCAGTGCAGGGGTTAAAATTATTTCATCTTCTGCAGCTCTTTCCATTTACTTCAGTGTCTCATTACTGTTTAAGTTAATTTTAAGCTTAGCAAATTAATTTGCTGCCAGTCAAGCCCCATGCGTAAAATACCTGCCATCCCTCTTGGAGGGGAAGGATTGATCGGGATGTCAGATTTCTACTAGGGATGAGTTAGGGCTGCTTCAGTATGGACCTGTATAATAACAACAGATTTTGCCATGATTCGACATGCAAATGATGCTTCTGCTTTTTTGTAAGTAAGTGTTTTGCCCCTTAAACACGTAAAAATACTGGTCAACTTTCTACAAGTTCCTTTTACCAGCTTGGCCTAATTTTGAAGAAAAAAAGCTGTTTTGCCTTTTGTTTGTCATTGCATCTGTTCCTGTTGTAGCCAGGAAACATCTTTTTCAAAGGACGCTTCATTTTTATCCAGCATGACCGGAGATAAATGGTACGTACAAGCTCACTAAAAGCAAGCCGTGCTGAGGCAGCAGCTCCTCAAGCTCTGGAGTCTGTTCTGCTCCATGGTAACTGCAGTGTGGCTATTTTTGGTCTCTGCTGAAGCTATCTATAGGTGACACCAAGTACTCAGATTGTGGTCCTTCTGTGTAATCAATAACTGAGGTGTGTATATATAACACACACACATACATAACATCCCTGGTGCACTACACAACAGTGTAACTTTTAATGTGATATACATTCCCAATGCAGCTACTAAATAACCAGAAAGCTCTTTTTCATTCACCATACTCCTATAACACAGTGTTATGTTTGAATTGGCCAAGAAGAACTTCACAGAATCACAGAATGATAGGGGTTGGAAGGGACATCTCGAGATCATGTAGTCCTGCCCAGCCCCCGGACAAGGAAGGTTCACCTAGGAAGGTCACACAGAAATGAATCCAGGCAGATTTTGACTGTCTCCAGAGAAGGAGACTCTACAGCTTCTCTGGGCAGCCTGTTCCAGGGCTCTGTCACCGTCACAGTAAAGAAGTTCTTCCTCGTGTTTAGATGGAAATCTTCCTGACTTTCAGCAGTCGATTTCAGTCAAACCCCGGGGTGTGTTTCCAAAATGCTCTAGCTTTCAGAAAGTGCTGACTGATCTACCTTTTGGGAATCCAGCCTTTTCAAAACCTCTCAGGGCATTCAGAAGTGAAAAGTTATTTTTGAAAGTTCTCTCTGTTCTTAAAATGGAGAGCATTCATACAAGTAAGATACATTAATATTTTTAAAATTGGAATTATTTCCAGAGAGGAAGCAAGGACAGCTTTCTGGCTTGGAAGCCAAGGTTTGTGTACTTTATCTTTTTGAGTAAAGAATGAAAAAATATGATGTGAAAGAAGGATATTGCCTAGGAGGAATGGGGAGGAAAAAAAGAGAAAAATTTATTTTTTTTTTTTTCAGGTGAAAGGGTTTGAAATAGGAAGCATTTCCACTTGACTGCGAGTCTGATACAGCAATGTAGCAACCTCCAGCTCCAAGCTGAGCTGGCCTGCACTGGGGGCCTCTACAGTATGGCCCAGAGGAGACTTGTTGGCTGCCAGGACACCTCTTATGTCCTCCTGATGGTGAGAGCAGCCTTTTGTGGCAGTCTGCAGGTGTCAGACTGATAGAAGCTTCCATGGTGCACATGCAGTGAAATTCATGGCCCGTATCAGTCTGCGGCACTACCTGGGGTTTCACAGGAGAGTTTGACACTGGCAGTTTCCTTCTCAGGCTCCCACGGGCTTTCTGTGAGCGCTTCTGTGGGATTTACCTTTAATGTCATATTTGTAAGCTATTGCTTGCTCAAAAGAATGGGTTGGTGCTTATATTGATTATTTGATATCTTCAGTGATGTAGCTATTTGTAATTAAAAGCAAACAAAAACTTCCCTAGAATTTTCTTCATCCTGGAGTTCAGCGTGACCCAAATGTCAGATGAATGACTATCCCCAGGTATAGGAACTGGTATGTTTTGCCTGTGGGTTGTTGCTGTGAGCTACTCTGCTTACCTTCATACAATCCTGGCGCTTGCAGGGCCAGGGACAGCCTCCTCCCTGCAGGCAAGGTGGAATTCAGCCCTGTGGGGAACCAGCCTGAGCCCTGTGCGCTCCCTCTGCCATTCTGGCACCGACAGCTGCCAAAATCAATGCTGTGCCTTGCGGGAGTACAGAAAACAGGTCTCCATCTGCTGTGTGAAAGCATGAGGCGGTGTGAAGGTATGAGACTCACAAAACCCTGGCTGGCACCACCACAAGCTCAAGTGCTGAACTGGGCATAGACTGGCATAGTCCACCAGTCTTTGTAATGGTGGGGTTTCCTCCCAGTGCTTATTCAGATAACCTAGATGCTCCCTGCTTGTTTGGACTATGCATTTTAAGTGCTACAATGTGAAAGGAAAATAAAAAAGCCAATCAAAATCATCTCTATGAGGCCCATTCAATAAAAAAAAATTATTGGCAATTAGCATGCTTTTTGAAAAAATAGTAATTAGGCCTCCTGCCCTCAGAATTAATGAATGTTTTTCATTACACCCCAAGGGGTAGTCAACCCAATAATAATCCACTTCAGACGAATGTTGTTGTAAAACAACGTTGTTTGACAATGCAGACAGCAGGACAGTCACAAACAGGAGGTAATCCTGCTCTGGTGAATACTGGAGCTGGTTGCTTCAAAATGAAAGGCCATTAATAACTTACTTGGATTAGTGCAATAGACTTTTTACTCACTAAGGAGATAAAGCAAAGCATATAAAAGGACAAGTGGCTCATTGATGAAACAAGCATACAAAAAGACCATCAGCCTGATCTAGTGGAAGGTGTCCCTGTCCATGGCTGGGGGGTTGAAACTAAATGATCTCTAAAATCCCTTCCAACCCAAATCATTCTGTGATTCTATAATTTGTCCCTGGGTGCAAAGCTTAGGTAGCTAATGGAGACGCACTAGTGCTGGCTGAATGTTTCCATAGAGCTTCATATGGTGGAACATGACTGGGCTTCAGGGTTGTCTGGACATGGCAGTTTTACTGAGAGGTGTGTACTGAGTACACACATGGCAGTTTTACTGAGAGGTGTGTAGCAGCCAAGTGACAGAGGGTTGTGTGTTTCTGCTGTTTCCCCTTCACTACTTAACCCATGGGCACCACAGGGAATGAGCAAGCACCAGGTGACAGCATCCCTTCCCCTTTGCTCCGATTTGATTGTTTGCAATTTTCAGAGAGATATGCGTTGGTGCAGGTGCAAAAAAGCTCACTGACTGCTTAGTTTAGTAGCCGTCCTGCTCTGACAGCCCATCCTTGGTCGACACAACCTCTTGGTTTGCCTCAGGGTGATAAGGCATGGCACAGGCTCCTTGTCAGAGGAAAGCCCTCAAAGAGTGAACAGATGAACAATTATTTCCCTTCCTCTGCCCTGGAAGCATCCTTTCCACTCCCTGGGTCAGCGCTCCCCTCCAACCCTCATGTCCCACGTGGCCCTTGCTGCTGCCTCTGACCAGGGGGCTTCTGGTTTAGCTTCTTGTAGCCTGGCTTTAAAAGCTTCCCCATTACATTTACAGACCTGAGGGTTCAAGTGGAGAACTCAGTCCTCCCCTCCAAGCTGAGCTACTAAATTAGGAAGAAGTGGTCCAGGATGATACTGAGGAGTTTAACCCTTGGGGCTTTCCATGTGGAAAGGTGGTAGGTAATGGGAGGTCTGTTTAAGAAGGACGGCAGAAAACTTACATGCTGGCAAAAAAATGCCTCCAGCATCTCCTCCTTTCCAGCTCTCCCTGCGCTCTTCTGGGGAGCAGGGAACTTCCACCCCATGGTGGGGATGGGGACTGCCTGGAGATGGTGCTACAGCCCTGCAGCATCATGTGACCACTGGAGGCAGGAGTGGCAGCCAGCTCTGGAGCGAAGGCAAACTTTCATAGCCAGCTCTACCAAACACTTCTGTGGTGGCTCCATCTCTGCTGCTGCTCCACTTTGTGTGCAGAAAGATAAAACACTCAGATGAGTAGTAAATGTAATGATTGCTTAACTTGCATTGTGGTACTGCCTGGAGGTGATAGTGCAGTACCAGAGCACCATCTCACTGGGTCTGTCAAGGGAATACAGTCATACCGTGAAGCTAAGGCTGTAGGTGTAAGGATAAGAACAAACATGGGCAGAAAATAAGGAGAAGAGAATTAGGCAATGTGTAGGCAATTCGGATCAGTGCAGTGAGCACAGGGCTGCATTAGTTGCTTTAGGCAGCCTCAATTTTGGCATTTCATAGATTATGGGTGCCTCATTTCACAGTTGTATGCTTTTTTGAGCACACATTTGTTTTGATGTAATTACTTAGCTTCAGAAAAAAAGTACAGGGAGAAATATTTTTTTATATGGAACCATAACCATGCTCTGAGGTACCCTTAACAGGGCTGCATTCCCTAGATCAGCCTCCTTGCTGCTTATTGCACCAGCTCTTTATGGGATGGTTGAGCAGGACTGCTCAGCTGCTGGCTGCAGGCAAAGCTGCCTGGGCTGAGGAGAGTGGGGATTGAGGGGATGCACACGCAGAGCACTTATTGCCCTGGGGAGGCTGGTTCCCATGCTGTGTCATGATCTTTGTGTAAAGGGAAATAAAGGGTCCATCCAGAGTTTTATTCCCCCTTTTTTGCCAGAAGGGTTGGCAGACCTCTGGGGAAGGTTTTACAAAGTGGGGGGGGGGAGTTACAATTTTTTTCAATTTTAGAAGTTTACAGAAGTTCAGCTAGCTGTAATTAGCTTTGAAATGTGAATTAGTAATCCCCTAACTTCTGCATTTAAGGTATCTGGGCTAAAGGATTACATTTTTTGGTAATATAATATTTTAAATTTATGTATTAGAAGTTTTCACTTTGAAGACAGTTGCCTTTTATTTTTTGGTTGATTTTTCCTTTTTTTCATCAAACAAAATGGATGAAGGCTAGATGCGACCTTTACTAGAGAACTAAGGAAGATTAGGGCTGGGTCTCCTATGGATTCATATAGTGCTCTGGAGTTCATATCTTCCATCATTTCTCTTCTTGCACTACCAGGAAAGGAAATTTTTGCAGGAATGTTGCAGCTTGGAAGGGTAACGCCATCACAGCCACAGTGCCACTAGCTACTAGTATTTGTAGCTAGGACAGGTCAGACTCTTAAGGCATAAAGGCAGCTCCAAGCTCAAACCAGGTGGGGTGAGTATGTTTTGGTTCAGTAGGAGCTGTGACCAAGGACACAGGTGCACTTACTGAAGAGGGAGATGCTCATCAACCAATCCTATGCTTACATCAACCGATCCTATAAATTACCTGCCCTGCAAAACTCCAATTCATGTAGTATTTAAGGAACACATCCAAGGTAGGCATAGCAAACATAAAGCTTGGACAACTATTAACTACCAGGGGCCCTACACCAGCCCCTGGGCCAGGTCTGGCAGCCCCTGGCAGCCTGGGGCATAGTCACCATCCTTCACAAGATGCCACCGCCACCTCTGGGGAGTAGCATGTCCAGCACTTCCTCTTCCCCCTGACTCCCCATCTGGACGACTTTGCCAGGCTTCCTAAGGACAGCTATGCACAGCAGAGATTCAACAGTAAAGACTACCAGAGTAATGAGGTGGACAGCTTTGCTGTTTTTTCATATTTTATCCCAAGTCTTTGAATAGCTTCCTTTGAGTCCCAAGGTGAATGTGATGTGCTTAAGTTTCCCTATTAAAAAGGGATGAAAATACTTGGAATAATCTCTGGGTTCAGCTCTGGGGGCCCCAGAATAAGAAAGATATGGACCTGCTTGAGTGGCTCCAGAGGAGGACCATGAAGATGATCAAGGGGCTGGAGCACTTCTCCTATGAAGAAATGTTGAGAGAGTTGGGATTGTTCATCCTGGAGAAGCAAAAGCTTTGTAGAGATGTCACAGTGGCCTTCCACTACTTAAAGGGGGGCTACAGGAAAGGTTGAGAGATACTCTTTATCAGGGAGTATAGTGATGGGTGAAGGGCAACAGTTTCAAACTGAAGGAGTAGAATTAGATTAGACATTACGAAGAAATTATTCACTGTGAAGGTGGTGAGACAGCAGAACAGTGGAACAGTGGTTGCCCAAAGAAGTTGTGGATGCACCCCTCCCTGGAAGTGTTCAACATGGAAGCCCCAGGTTGGATGGGGCTTTGAGGATCCTGATCTAGTGGGAGGAGTCCCTGCCCATGGAGCTAGAGGGCTTTAAGGTCCCTTCCAACACAAACAGTTCTGATTCTATCATTCTAAGTAGTGATGGTAGAGTGGGAAATGCCCAGGAAGGCAGTCTGCCCCAGGCCACTGGATTAAGGAGCCCAGCTCTTTCCAGCTGCAAAGTTGCAATGTCCCTTAAAAAAAAGCAAAAAACAACAAAACCCCAAAATTATAGTAACCTCTGAACCTGGACTGTTCCTCTGCGGTTTTTATTATTTCCAACTGGATACACTGATGCTTGTTTAAATAACAGCAAATGCAGCTCTCTTTGGATGACTGAGGTGATTAATAATAGCTCTTTTCTAGACTCAGAATGTGTTTCTGCAAAAGCACTGAACTCCCAGCCCAACCAACCAACCAAAGTACCAACCAACAGGTTCAGATTACAGCAGTGGCTGCAGCAGTGAAGCTTCTGGCCAAACTGTGGGCTCCAGGCTACAGTCCGTGACAGCCAAACTCTTGATTTTCCTGTGAGTAGCCTAAAGCTGGACACTCAAAGAATAGGTATCTTACAAATGAATGCTGGAAATGTCGTGAACTATTTCTCTCAGCCTGAAGTGGCACAGCAACGTGACAGTCCGTCATAAAGCTGAAGCTCAACCGGTCCAACCAGCACCCAA
The DNA here is from genome assembly GCA_027560015.1 of Chloroceryle amazona. Lineage (NCBI taxonomy): Eukaryota > Metazoa > Chordata > Aves > Coraciiformes > Cerylidae > Chloroceryle > Chloroceryle amazona. Next base: position 111,569 of record JANHFX010004054.1, read on the forward strand.
ATCATTGCCAATGGTATTACTCCACTGCTGCCTGCAATAAATCTGCCTGTAACACTGAAGGCAGTGGCACATAGCTGCTTGTCACAGGGAGGGTCCCCAGCACTGGACACCCTGCACATTTACAGTAGTCAGGAGGCAATTTTCAGCTGGAGCACAAATAAGCTGTTGGTTTTGCCATTGGCTTATTCCCAGACTGGACAAGCTATGGCTGTTACTGTTCCTCAGCCTCCCTAATTCTCTCTTGCCAACCAGTGTCTTATATTTGAAAATAATTTGAGCCTCTTTTCTTTTTTGGTAGTGTAAGTTTTCCAAGGGCACGTTAGTCCTTTGCTTACGGTCAAAGAAGCGATGTCGTGTGCACAGGTGTCCAAAGCTCACAGTAAACTCTGTCATGTCTGTGGGAAAAAAATAAGAAACTTTTAAGACATGGATTGCAACCAGGCACTAGAGCCTTCCTACTGCCCAAAGAAGACAAGGATAAGTTTAACAGGTGAATAAAGAGGCCTTTCCATCTACAGGGCCTCATCCATCTTCTGGCAAGGCTGCTTTACTCAGCTATGCTGAAGGGCCACTGTGCATGGCACCGGTTGCATTACCCCCACACCTCCTCCCAGGCTGTGCTGCTCACCTGGGCACTCGCATACTGGGGAGCTGCTAATAAACAACCAGGGAGAGCTTGTGTCTCCCCTGGCAGTGACCATCCCTGGCAAACACACAGGCTGGTGGAGAGCAGAGCTTCACCTGGCAGCGTTACAGGGTCTCAGAACCTAAAATACATTGGGAAATCCAGCCCTTCTGCACACAGTCCAGAAAAATGGCCCAGGGACAAATAGCAATGGGCCTGGCTTTTCTGCCATGCTGGAGTCAGTCCAGTGTAGCTGACTTAACCTGAGTTGTACCTTGGAGGACATGATCCACAAGGCCAGCTGCAGGCATCTACAAGAGCCACATTTCTCAGTCCCAGCAGCCCCTTCTGACCCCATTTTGGTACCAACAGTGCAATTTTCAACACCTCATTCAAAGGCTTTTTGTTTTTTTTCCCCCAATTAACATTCTCTACGTTTTTATTCTCTGAGATAGATGCACATCTGTGCTATTTGGGGAAAGTACTGGTGAGGCTGTACAGCTCTGCATCTAAGGCACAGTCCCAAGACAGCCCAACCACCAACGCTTGATTGACTAAACAGTGTATATTAGTAGCAGCTTAATGATCTGGCCTGTAAAATCTTTAAACTGGAAGACAGGCATAATACACCAGCCCCTCATGTGAACAATATCTGCTCTGTTTTGCACAGGTTAATGAGCAGAAGAATCCCTAGCCATCAAAAACCCTATATGGACTTTCCAATTTATCAATGTTCTTTATTTTTACCACTTATCATTCAGGGAAGAAATATGATCAGATAAACCATCCTTAAGTGATATTTCATATGCTAAGTATTTTCTGTAAAGTATGAAGTAAACAAGTAGTATCACACCTATGTATATGTGTAAATGACAGCTATTATGCCATGTATCATCATCACCATCATCATTCTACAATATACTTGTATACCTCTGTCACAGGCTAGGGTCAGGATGGCCCCCTAGACCTATAACAGATGCTCTCTGTTATCCCCTTCCCTCCCCAAAGGGGAAGAGAAAGGGAATAAGGGAGAGAGACTTGGCAATTAGAAAAGGAAACTAGAACAGCTTTAATGAAAATTTAAATAATAATAATAAATAAATATATACAAATATATACAAACCTAAT
>JANHFX010004055.1:0-13506 GCA_027560015.1 Chloroceryle amazona
GTATCAGGAATAGTGTGGCCAGCAGGTCTAGGGATGTAATTCTCCCCCTGTACTCAGCACTGGTGAGGCCTCACCTCAAGTACTGTGTGCAGTTCTGGGCCCCTCATGTTAAGAAGGATCTTGAGGTGCTGGAGCAGGTCCAGAGGAGAGCGATGAGACTGGTGAAGGGACTGCAGGGAAAGTCTTATGAGGAGAGGCTGAGGGAGCTGGGGTTGTTCAGCCTGGAGAAGAGAAGACACAGGGGGGACCTTATCACTCTACAGCTACCTGAAAGGAAGCTGTAGTCAGATGAGGGTCGGGCTCTTCTCCCAGGCAACCAGTGACAGGATGAGAGGGCATGGCCTGAAGCTGTGCCAGGGGAGGTTTAAGTTGCATCTTAGGAAGCACTTGCTCACGGAAGGGGTGCTTAGACACTGGAATGGACTGCCCAGGGAGGTGGTGGAGTTGCCATCCCTGGAGGTGTTTTAAGGAATGATTGGATGTGCTGCTTAGTGACATGGTCTAGCTGATGTCTTGGTGTTGGGTGATAGTCTGGACTTGATGATCTTGGAGGTCTAATCTAGCCTCAGAATTTTTGTGATTCTGTGACATTACTTCATTGCAATTTTTGATGGCATATTTTACCAATACTACAGAACAAACATTTTCAATACACGTTTTGGCATAGCAGAAAAACAACTTGAAAGGTCTTATTACAGTGAAAGATACCTAGTAATAATTATCAAAATAAGCATAAAATAAACACCAAGTGATTAAATTAAATAGGTGAGTATTCTATGCTTTATATGATTTTTGTAGTATTTCTTCATTTATTTATAAGACAATGACCTACCAGCCTCAAATATGAAGTGTCTCCACTTGGAAATGATAAAAAAAAAAAAAAAAAAAATTTGATCAAATGATCTTACTATGTATTTCAGCATTTTTATCTGACATTTGCCTGTCTTTGTTCTATGCAGCATGTTGAAATTTCAAACTTTATTGCCAGCTTGGGATAAAGAAGTCAGAGTATTGGAATTTGGCAAGATGGAAATTCTATTTTTCATCATCATTGTGGTGTCTTTTGGTCAGATCAGATGAAGGACAGGTCCTCAGACAGTATAAATCAGAATGGGTTCACTGAGCATACTTCAATTTAGTTTAGATAATGTATAGTAATTTACATTGCAGTTTCATTTTTTCAAGCTATAATCTCACTCCCCCTTACAATTTAAAACTGGAGTTAATAACTTTCTATGACAAAAAAAAAAGTGAATTCTAAGTGATATCCGTTTGACCCTGTCTAGCACCCACAGATTATTTAACAGAAAACAGAGCACTCAGCAGGGCTGGGATGGCTGTGTACACGGATGGATGTGCTGTAGTCCTGACCTTGGGTCGGTGATGCTGCGCAACTGTGTGCCCACTTGCAGGCTGCCTGCAAACATCACCTGCTAGCGCTCATCCAAAGATATGACAGCATGGTGTAGCTATTTTGTTTTTAAATTTGAGCTTGTCTGAGTTGTTATGTAACCAATTCAGTATTTTAAGTGCTTGTGACAAAATTTGAGCAAGATCAGAGTTTAAGCAATGTTATTCTGAAGCCTGTCATGTCTTCCGTCAAGAATATACGTAAAGCCACCACTTCCTGAGGTCTTTGGGGAGTTGGAATAGGATAGGGAACCTATAGGAGAGGTTTATATACGTAATTTATGTTACAGGGTCTCTGATGGATGTGTCATTGCTGCTGTTTCATGCTTTTTGTAACTGTTCTTGTAGAAAACAGCTTTTATTTAGGATTTAGAACTGCTCCTTTGTGAAGTTGCCACTTAGATTTTCACTATGTTATCCATAGTGGTCTTTATATTAGAGTTGAATTTGTATAGGCCAAATCTTTGGGAAAGTTTAACAGTAAAATAGGAAGAGGCATAAATCCTTTTGTGTATTACTGATTACAGTTCTGTCAGGGATTTAGGTGCGCTTTTTTTGATTTACTTTTTTTTTTATTAGTATCCTGATTAATGATGAAAGCTTAAAGAAAATGGATCAAAAGTATATTTTTCCACTCTTTCCTTCTGCCTTTTCTGCAGGCCCAGATTCTAGAATTTGGCTTAGCAGTGCATGAGAAGGTGGTGCCGCAGGACATGAGGCCATTGCACAAAAAGCTGGTGGATCAGTTCTTTGTGATGAAGTCAAGCTTGGGAATACAGGTACGTGAGCAGGTGGATGAATAAACCAGGAAACTGTTTAGCTGCTGTGAGGGTTGTTTAATTTTCCTAAGCAACAAATAGTGACATCTTTTGGTTGCTTGTCCACATTACATCTTGTAGCATTCTTGTAGTACCACAAAGTGAAGAGAAAGTTAATAAACTTTTTTTACAGTGCAGAGAAAAATAGACACATTTTACTAAAGCGAAAATATAACCAGTGAAAAGTTAAAATATTTTTCTTACTAATGTTGAAGCTCATCCAAAATGCAGGTATTACTATTCAAGTGACTCTATATCTTACAAAATGCTTCATGATATTATGTTCATTTTAATTAATCTTCTTTTAACAACTCACCAGGAATTTTCTGCCTGTGTACAAGCTAGCCCTATTCATTTCCCAAATGGAAGTCCTCGTGTATGCCGAAATTCCATACCTGTTTCTATGAGCCCTGATGGTGCCAGGGTAATACCACGACGCAGGCAAGTTTAAATACTGGAAATTAATAGATTTTGTTACTCATGGAAGACGACCCATAAAATACTTTTATTGTGTGCACACTTCCTCCTGTGGTCCACCTGAAGTATCTTCAGGCATGAATAGTTAGTTGAGATAGATATATATAGATATATATATATATATATATATGTTCTCTCTCCTTATAAATCCAAATTGAACTCTGGAGATTAATAAGTGTGCTGTTTTCACATGAAGAACTATGATTGGCAACTAGAGTTAACTATTTTGTATTTAATTATTTTTATAATAGTCCCTTGAGTTACCCAGCTGTCAATCGGTATTCATCCTCATCACTGTCATCGCAAGCTTCTGCTGAAGTCAGCAATATTACTGGGCAATCAGAAAGCTCTGATGAAGTTTTTAACATGCAGGTACAAATTATCGTTATTCTTTGAAATAAACAGAATCATTCTTTCAAGGCTGTTTACCGAATTAATGCTTCTATTATTTCATTCAGAAATATCAAAATTATTGCTGATACCTATTCTAAAAAACAAATCTTTAAATGGGTTGTTAACCTCCTTAACTTAGAACAATTTTATGTAACTACTTCTTTAATTTATAGCATGATTTTTTTTTTTTTAGAAAAGTAATAAGCAGCAATGCAGTATGATGCAAAGTCCTCTGATCTTATGTAGACTTTTCTGTCCAGTGGTTATAGCTCTGATGTAATTAATATATTAATTACATTTCTATGTATTTGATATTTTACTACATCTTTGTGTAGTTATATTAATGCTTTTAATACTGGTTTGCTGTTTTGAAATATGGATAAACAAGCTTAAATTACAAGTTCAATTTTTAGTGGAAAGTTAAAGTTTTTGTTTTCCAAACGAGTAAGTGTGATGTGGTAACAACATCATCTCTTCTATATGAAGCCTAGTCCGTCTACCTCAAGCCTGAGTTCTACTCATTCTGCTTCACCTAATGTGACCAGTTCTGCTCCATCCAGTGCCAGAGGTCAGTGCTCATCCCATGTGATAAACCATATTAAACGATTCTGGATACATTACACAGCTGAATTTCTGCATGATATGACTGGTCAGACATCAAATTCAGCCAAGTGTTTGAGGAATGTGAATTATTTGAGACGGAGGATTTCTTTGTCATTAGCAAAAAATTGATATGTCAGAGTTTCACTGCGTAAATTTAATCATTTGACATTTATATTCCAGCTTCTCCTCTGTTATCTGACAAACATAAGCATTCCCGAGAAAACTCGTGCCTGTCCCCCAGAGAGAGGCCTTGCAGTGCCATCTACCCTACTCCTTCAGAAACCTCGCAGGTAGGAAGCTTGTTGGGAGTCCTCTGAACACAAATAACTAAGATGGTGATAAAGGCCCTTGTTGAAATTCGAGCAGGTTCTGTGCCTGCTCACTGCTGTTAAATTTCAAGTTGGCTTTTTTGTTGTTGTCTTTTTATAAGCAAATACTCTAAAATATTTTTCATGAAGGAGATGTGAATAGAGTACATGGTGCTTGATCACATTTCTGCTTGCGTTGTCTAAGGTTGTCATCTGGGTTTTAATATTTACTCACTGCAGTGAGAGATGCAAAGATTTACCAAATGACACAGCCCACTTGTGTGAAACACCAGCATTTGTTCAATCTAGGGAAGAAGAAAGAAAGAGAAATTGTTATCATGGCAGTTGTCCCTGTTAACCTTCTCTTTATTTCTTCTGAAATAGCTAATCCCAGCCACTGTGAGGTAACAACCCACTCCATGTGGCAAAACCTATTTTTCAATGTAGTACCAGAAAAGAAAGATAGACATTTTGTTACTCCAGAGACAAGAATGAGTTGTGATTTTACATTGAATTACTGTTACAGAGGTCTGTATGAAATTTGTATCTTTTAAATTATCTGAAATGCAAAATGAGCTTGGTGAGCTGGCCAATTTTGAATCCTTATTTCATCCATTCTTCTTAATCGACCTACATTCCCTGAAGTGCTTTCCTTTAACACAGTTGCTGTTTTAATCTGTTCCATCACACAATGCACCTCTTGCTGAAGCAGAGAAAGACAAGAACATAAATACAGTGCGAAAGGCCCTCCTCTCAACTCTCATTTCCACCAGAAATTTTGCCTCTAATAATAAACAACTTGGTAGTCCAGGATCCCCTATTTTAGAAACAATTTATTTCTCAGTTGCATTCTTATTCCTTGTTTCTTTGGTTATTGAATTGACTGTTGATTTAATTCTTTCCTCTTTTCTGTTTAAGTGCTCATGCTGTTACCCGAGGCTTTAAGAAGTAATGCTGAAGCTTAGCCAAATTTAAGAGCAGTTCTCAGGAACTACTTACTAATATATTGACTGGGCACTTTCTCAGTGGTAGTGGAGCCATGCCAACATAAAGGAAAGACTAGGAAATGTTCTTTAAATAAAGCAAAGAAAAAATTATCCCATTTTTGCTCCCAGACTGCAAACTCTTGCTTTGCCAAGTGGAATGCGACTTCTATCCCCCACTCTACCCGAGATTCGATAAGGGAGGCTGAGGAGGTCCTAGGCCCAGTCTCTACTCTCTCTGAGACTCGCCCAGCAGGAAAATCTCCCAATCTGTCTCTACCCTCAGTGTCCCAAGAGAGGGTAAGTAGAAAATTAACTTGCTCGTACAGTGTAGTATGTTTCAAAGGTGAGTAGGTCTGACAGTTTCTTTCTGCCCTCGTAACCATAAATGAGGGTGTATCTTCCTCGGGAAAGGTGGAATTTCTCTGGTGCTCTGTCCCCTGAGCAATAAAAATGGACTGTAATCAGAAATGAAACTCTGGTTCTCTGCCTTCTGGTTAAGGAGAGGAAGAGAAATCCTCAGGACAATTGTAAGGCAATGTCTGAGAAATACCTGCAACTCTCAGTAGAATTTAGATGTTCAAACTGTTCCTTGTCCTTTCTATTTTTATTCTAACACCAGTTAGCTTCAACAGTCTTGGCTGGAGCTTCACACTAAGCTAATGAGGAATGGACCACCCATTTATGAACATCTTTGTTGTGGCTTAATGAATGTAATTTTCACAAGTCTTTCAACAAGTAGAGAGATACATAGGCAAACTCCTGCACTACAAGTCCAAATCAAGTCCTTACCAGGCCATAGCTACCTCATGTAAGGAAGTTCAATTGACTTCATAGAACAAGACCACAGCAGTACTGCATCTGCTTTCCTCATTGAAATTGATGCTCAAGACTATTTGTGTACAGCTGTTACCAGTCAACATCCCTTTGTGCTTCTTTTTCATCTCTGGCTGAGCAATTGTACCGTGTCTCTCCAGCTCTTCCCATCCTCTGAAGAGGAATGCCTGCTGTCACCAATTGGTCAACAAGCCTTAGTTTTTGCACTATTATTCTTCTTAATGGAGCTTTTTGGGTTTCGCAGTTTGGGGTTTTTTTGCATCTCATTAAACATCCTGTGATTGCTCTTGTTCTTACATATGATTTTATACTTCATTCTTTTAGTATGTCCTCGTTTCTCTGTATTTCATTCAGCTTTTGTCTCTTTATCTCCTCCAATTTCCATTGCTTTTTCAGCCTTTGCTCTTTGCCTTCACACACCAGATCCTAGTGTACTGCAGACTCACTAGGCAGTGAAAAGTCTGTCTAGACAAGGCAGGAACATATGATCACATTTTCTGTCACATTAGAATACACATGTATTTATGCCACCTCATTTTAATGGTAACTCCAGGAAAACAGATATCACCTATGACTCTAGTACAGGCAAACCTAGTGTAGCTCAAAATCTACCAAAGCATTCCCTCTGAGATGCTTTTAAGTCAAGTTGAATTGGCCAAGTATTTGGTCCTCACCTTGTAATGTGGAGCTGCAACATGCTATTATCATCAATGATTGCTTCGCATCTGTGTTTGTCATCTTGAGGAACTACAGCATAGTGCTTCGCCAAGTCGGTGTGGTCCTCTGTGAGCACTGGAGGAGATCAGAGAATAGGTTTTGATTTGGATTTCACTGATTGTCTCATCTTACTTTAGAAGAAGGAGGGAAAAAAAAGTAAACTTTATCATTTCTGTTTCCTTTGGAAAGTACATCTGAATTACCTGTATGCTGCTTACATCTGTTACTGAGATAGGCTAGTGACCCTGTGTGTTACTGAGATAGGCTAGTGATTGCTGACAAAAGAAAAAACTAGTGGAATATTATCAAATATTACACCTTGTTCAGATCGTGATTCTGCAATTCAATTATTGCAAATCTATCTCTGCACTTTAGTAATCTATCAAGACACCTCGAGTAATGAGCCTTATTTTGTTTTTTAGGGAGCTGGAACCTGTCAAAACTCAACACATAATAATCTTCCCTTTGATTCCAGTGTATGCAGTTTTCAGAAAACTAGTCTACTCCCTATTTTTATACCCATTTTTATTAAAGTGTTTATGTTTTTAGGTGATGTTTATCACTCTACCTCCAAAGTAGACCTGTGCATTGGGTATAATAACAAAAAGTTACTTGTTTTCGTAAAGACTACTGAAATACAACAGGAGCTATATATAAAATATGCTGTTCTCAATTTACAGAGAATGTTGTTTAATCATCTTGGAGACGGTGCTTTGCCACGAAGTGATTCCAATCTGCCTGGCCCTGACAAGGGTGAGTGAAAGTGCTGCCCCATACCAATCTTGGAAGCGATTAAAATATTAATCTGTCATACTCATGTGAAATGCTAATTCTTTTGAGCACATAATGACATCTCCAACTTTCAAAATGTTCTAACTTACTAAATTACATTAACAGTCTAAGTTTTAAAATACTTTGATAAAAGGGGGGGGAACATGATTTTTCTTTGAGCTGAGTATTGCATTCAGAAGAACTCAGAAGTTTGCAGTGAGTGGTGATGGAGCAGGACGTTGCTGCAGGCTGCTTGTGAGAGCTGTCCCTTCTGCTTCTCAAGAGAGACATAGGGATGATGAACCCTGGACTGAACTTCTGGAGACAGGGGCAGAAAGAGCTAAAGAGATGGATAGAGTCCTGAAGCTTGGTACCTGCAAGTCCTTTTTACCAAATATAAGTCAGTGAGCTTTTGGTTACACTTGGATGGAAGCGAAAAGATCAATTTGTTGTTTGCTGAGGTTTTGTTTGTTTGGTTTGTTTTGTTTTTAATTAGAGAAAATGAGAAACCTATGAATTTCCATAGACAAAATACAGCCTTTTATAATTTTGCACATGGGGAAATTCAATACTGTTGGCAGAGTTATTGTGCCACAAATGTGCACATCATTATGTGCTCTGCATCCATAATAGCCTCCATCATTTTATTATGTGCTTCCCTTTGTGGTACCCTGAATAAAGGATACAGTAAAATGTGTGTATTGAAAATAAATATTTTAAGAATATATTGTAACAAGAACTGACCAGGAATCAGATTTTTATCAATAAGCACTGATTTTTGTAAGTATTTTTGTGTCCATTTTTTTACAAGAGCTGAAGTGTAGAATTTTTCATGGGGTTGGCAAACATATTAAATAATTTAACATGGAAGTGGCAAAAGTTTTCCGCTGGCCTATTCAGCCAAGTATATTACAGTATTGTTAAAATGAAATATTCTCTCTTAGAGATTTTAGCACTCCAAAGAACAGACTCCTTGGATGACTTCAAAGAAAAAGTTGGCTTGTCAAGAGATTCAGGCATTTCAAGTACCTAGGTCTTACGCCAAGTCATTTTTAGGATGAGAGCAAAACCATACTCCTAGGTGACAGCCTACAATAGAAAGCAAACAATGTATTGCATATTGTGGCAATAAAAAAGCAAAATGGGCCTCTAGAAAATAGATTATTCTGTGCATTGTTCTCAGGGTCAACTATGTGCAATTATACCATAACAATATTGCTACAGATATGAAAAAAATATTATTCGTACTGTACATTTTTTAGCGTCTGGTATATACTAGTAAAGTGGGATTGCAGTCCTTCTGAGAGCCCTTAGTATCCATGCCATCAGTTAGCAGCCACACTTTGCTTTTTGCTTCATCTCTGTAAGTGAGCACAGAGTCCTTGCATGTGTTTGTATATTCACAACTATGAAACGAGCAGACAAGAAGGAAACTGTCATGGTAAGGCAAGAGGATTGAGGCTTTCAAGGGGGCGGAGGGGCAGTGGTTTATTTTAGAGGAAGGGTGAGGTTTGAAGCAGGGATTTTTTTTCTACTTTTTTATAGGACATGTAAGAAAATTTGTGGGCTTTAAGTTAGCTGTTTTGCTGTCCGTGTTAAATGGCCTGTCTTTCTGTCTATCTGACTTCTTTCCAATACTGGCAGCTCCTTGCATAACATGAGGCAATGCAGCTCTATTAAGGAAGCTGTTCCAGGGCTTGTGGGATCATTGAATTAATGGAATTTGGTAAAGGGTAACACAGACAAATACAACAACCAATTTTATGCATGTCAAGGTGAGAGTCAATTTATGTGATGAACCAGAGATCCTTGAGCATAGCTACAAACAGCGTATATAAATTTTCTCAGTCCACAATAATCTCTTCAATTGTTTGTTTTGTTGTTTGCTTGTTTTTTCCCAGACACTTCAATTTCTCCCAATTTTTACTCCTTCCATTTTGTGCCTTTCTTTCCACCTTTTCTCAATTCTAAATTTGTAGCCTATGCAGACAACAGAACACTGTTAGCACAGAAAACTTTCTGAGGCAGGTTGATTGGAACTTGACAAGTTGCAAGTTCTCTAGCCCCTTCTGCATATAAAATGAGTTAATGGAAGCATTTTATGAATAGTCTTTTCTCCTCTGCCTAGAGACCTGTAAATTGTAATTTGGTGCAAAGATAAACTGATTATATAAACAGGCTTCAAGCTGCTGTCCCTTTGTGCCTGGATCTGAAGTGTACCACAGTACTATCTCAGCTGCTACTGTTGTTGATGGTCCCAACTGCTATGCAGTCCTGAAGTGACCTGAGGGCCAGTTGCATGTATCAGACAACCAGGAGATTGACAGCCACTATTTAAGAGCTTTTCAAATGCTCTTGTAATCATTTGAGCTTTTCAGTCATGCTTTTTTAAGTTGTTTAATGTTTTCACTCTGTATTTTTACCCCATTGGGTAATGACAAGTCAGAGAGTTAGAAGTTTTGATGCTTATGACATGTTTTTTTTCATTCTCTTCCAGCTGTAAACACCACACCCAGCAGCTGGAGCCTAGACAGTGGGAAGGAAGCCAGAAACACATCAGAAAGTGGAAAGCTTATATCTCCTCCTGTACCACCAAGACCTGCACAGACTGGTGAGTAAATGGACATTACAGGCTAAGTTCCAGTAAAAAAAATACTTGAGGGCTTAGATTCTTCCCACTCTGATTGATGTTTAACTTAGTCAAGTTAATTTGTTATTTGATTATTTACTTGGAAGGCTGTAGAACTGTCTATGCAGGTATTTCCGTCTTAGTGTTCTCTGTAGCATTCTGTTTCCAATACTCTGCCCCTTCACTTAACAACTGAGTAGCTTCAGACAGTTCATGTTGGTACTGGGAAAGATGGTTAAATTTGATCTTTTTATCTTATGATAATTAGAGTTTAGCAATCAAAGGCATCATTAACCACAAAGAATCTTAATGGCCAGAAAATGCACAGCAATCATGGTTGTATATCACTTCTGTAACTAACCAGTTTGCTTTTCGAAAGATAAATTTCTGTTTAAAGAAAAGGCTGCTTGAGTGATACCATAAATATAATTGTTCTCAAGGGAGTGAAGATACTTCTTGTGTTTTAGAGTTGCACCTCAAAGTACGTTCAGTCATGTTTACAGTGTATTTATAGGTAAATGTCTGATATAAGTAAATTATGTATTGCCTCTTATTTGACATACAAATACATAATATATTTCTTAAGAAATAAAGAGGAGAGAAAAAGTTATTGTACTGACTTTTTTTTAATTCTGGTATGTTTTGGTAGGGTATAAACCTATATACAGTGATAGAAATTTTGTCAGAGAAGATGGATGCAGAAATTTCTTATACTTAATTGGTTGTACTGCAAGATAATCCTGAGAACAAAGTAAAATAAAATCTCTAAAACTATGTGCAGCCATCAAGCAAGTACCAAGAGGGAAACAGAGATAATGTCTGTGTATCAAATGATCTTCTGTCCAATTAAAAAGATTTCTTATTGAAAGCAGTAATGCCAAGAGTGCACTGAAATCTTTCTGACTTTACAGCATCACCAGCAAGACACATAGCCTCTGTTTCCCCTTCTCCTGCTGGCAGATCACCAATGAAGGTATTGTCTTATTGCAGTGAATTGCCTTTGTGGGATCGTGTTGTGGGCTAGATAGTATATATTTAATACACATTACTTATTTTCCTTTTATTATTATATGCCTATACAAAAACTATTCCAAAAGTAACCATAACAATTGCAGCAGCTCTGAAGATTTTCAAAACCACAGGCACAAGCTATGAATAAGTATTGTTTCTTCTCCGGCAGTTAAACACCTACAGCAATTGGGAACCCAGGCTAAACTGAGCAGGTTTTATTTCAAGATACTTGAATATGTTGGTACCCACTTGTTGCACAACAGCTTATTGGTTGGAAAACTTGTCTAGGAGATCTGTGTCTTCCACAGTACTGGACACAAACATGCAGCCTGCATATTCCAGGCAAGCCCCAGTATTGACAGACTGCACATCTGTCTCAGGGATAGCCTCTACCACTCCACTGAAGCAGAGATAATTCTACAGTTACCAATATGAAGGTGAACAACCTGGAAGGAGAGCAAATATAAAGGAGCATGGCTGGTGCTTCACGTGTAAGGAGGCAGCCGAAAGTGGTCCCTCAGCTAGCTAGTAGCTAACTAATGCTGAAGAGATACACATCTCCTGAGGAGGAGGAAAGTTGTACGCCAAAATGCCTTCTTTCCCCTTGAGGTCCCTAATCACAAGTCCACAGTCATTCTTCCATTTGTCATCCTATGATCCTGTAGCATTTCTACTTGTGGCTGCACAGTGGTCCAGGTTCGATACAGAGCAGTCATGCTGGCCATCAGAGTGCCCCATAGTATGCCTTATGCTGAAGTGAGCTCCAATGCTAGCTCTTTCTTACTAGGAAGCCCTTCAGAGCATTAGGATCTTGTACAAAAGGTGAGCAACTCTTCCTTTTTTTTTTTTTTTCTGAACAAGCTCAGTACTGATTCTTAAGGAAGTTTGAAGCTTGTCCTAATATATTCTGCTAAAGACTGGGACAGAATTTAAGCATTTTACAGCCAAAGTCTGGATTGCTGCTTGGGAGAGGAATGCTGGCCTAGAATACTTGTGGGAGTTGATGGAACATCCTTAAGTTTCCAGACTGTTTTGGTATCTAGACTGTTACTCACTACTAGTACAAGCAGTCTGCCCTGCTCTCAAGACCCAAGTGCTTACCCCTGCTAAGCTCCTAAGGTGAAGAAGGCAGGGTTTTACACATATTTTCTCTTGTTCTGAATGACAAAAGGAAAGGTCCTAAATCTCATTCATGGTTGCTTAATCCAAATGTCAAGTATTCTTGGACCATGAACCAATTACATAATTTATTTGAGAACCTTGACCCTGGATGTTTACTGGGATAGGAGTGCAGCTGCAGCCTTCTCGCATTTAGAGGAAGTGAACCTGAAACAAGTAGTTAAACAGGCTCTTCACAATGTCTGAAATGTCTTCAACATGCATTGAGCTTTAAATAAAACCTGCTCTATTTTTCCCTAGCCATAAACATGGCTCAGTTTTCAGCCTTTTTTCCCGCTGCTATGTGCTGCTAGAGAAGAGCATCGTAGTGCAAAACCCACTGATGTAAATGAAGACTTTTTTTTTTTTTTTCATTGCTTTCAGTGCACTTTGGAGCCAGCCCTAGATGGGTAACTAAAATTATCTCAACAGAATAAAGTTAGTGCAGTCAGCTCTATACACCCCTGCCCCTCTCCTTTTCCTCCCCTCCACACCCTTTGTTGCATGGCTCACACTCTCACCTCAAGCTGAGCAGCTGAGCGCCAACCAGTTTAACAAGAATTGGGGTGAGAAATTTGTCTTTGATATGATTTCTCCATCCCTTTTTTAGCCTGTGCTTGAGACCGTTAAGTCTAGATTGTCTCAAGTGGCTCCAGTTAAAATTCAATATGTTGGAAAAACTTTTTGATCTTCCAAAGTACGGTCTAACCTTTTACAATACTCGGTTGAAGTTGCTTCACTAGAATAGGACTGCTGTGTTTTTAGGTAGGGCTTTACTGCCCCTGCCTTTTATTCCTTGTCAACACTGTTGTTGCCGCTTGGACCCTCAGTTCCCTGTCCCTCACCTTCCCCCACAGACCTGCCAGGCTGCCCGGGCAGCCAGTGGCAACCTTTGGCCTCTGTTGGACCCTTGTCCCTGGGGCTCGCAGTGGGTTTTCTGTTTCATGTGGGCAGTGTGGTGTGTCCAAGGAACGCTTGGGAGGTGGTGGGCGAGGGTGGAGCCGCTGCTGTCCAAAATGCCATCTGCAGCAGCAGTGATTCTTCACCTCCTGCCTTTCTGCTGCTGCCCTTGCATAGCAACAGGAGCCGCGGTCTGAAGGGGCAGGAGACCAGCAGCAGCTGTCTGCTTGGCATCCGCTCTGCGCTTCACCGCCGCCACTGGTGTTGTGATGCACTCAGAAACGATGCCACGCTGTAAAAACACTTTTAATTACATGAAGGTGCACTAAAACTATGAGGAAAAACTTTGGAAAATTACTTTGGAGCATGAGAGACTGAAGTAACAGCAGTGACTGGGATGCAAATCCTGAGCTTCGGCGTTAGGGGGCAGGACACCTCTAGGTATGCCCCGTGCAGAGTTGTGCTTTGCACTTAAAGGTAGGAAAACTCAG
>JANHFX010004055.1:13606-32434 GCA_027560015.1 Chloroceryle amazona
TGCAGAGTTGTGCTTTGCACTTAAAGCTAGGAAAACTCAGGGTTCATTGTAAAGGCCTCCAGGTTTTTCCAGGGTGTTATGATAGTAAGATAACGTTTAAATAGTTTCACTTCCACTTACCTGAATTACTGGCATGAGCACTGTTTAAGGTCTACTTAGGCATTCTTTAAATGAGCATTTCATTTGTTTCTTGCTGGATCTTAATTAAACAGGGATGCAGCCATTTCTGCTTATTAAGCCTCAGAATCTATGTGCTGTATCCCTGTATGTTTTCAGTTGTAGCACTGAAACACTCTCCCTCATTTACTCCAGGTGAATTCTTCTTTTACCCTTTCTTTTGAGCAGGGGTCTGTGCAGTCATTCACACCATCTCCAGTGGAATATCATTCCTCGGGGCTCATATCCAACTCCCCAGTGCTGTCGGGGAGTTACAGCAGTGGCATCTCTTCTCTTAGCCGATGTAGCACATCAGAGACATCAGGCTTTGAAAGCCAAGGCAGCGAACCAACAGTGACTGTCCCAAGCTACAGTGTTTCTGAGGAGCCTGTGAGAAAAGAAAGTAAAACCCCACCGCCTTACAGTGTGTACGAGCGGACTTTGAAACGCCCTGTTCCTCTACCTCACAGCCTCTCCATCCCACCCGCCACAGACCCGCCGGCACTGCCGCCCAAGCCACAGCTGGTCCGGCCAAACAATCTGGAAAACAGCAGCAGGAGGACTGAGCAGGTTCCCCGGCCCAGGCCTCTGCCCCGCAAAGTGTCTCAGCTATGAGAAGCCACTTTTATATTTAATTGCAACCAATTCTTTACTGTTTAAGAAATAATATTTTTTAAAAATGGTAAAATACGTTTAGTTAGGCACTTTAATATTTTGCCCACCTTTTTCTTTTGAGTAATTTTGAAATGCTTATTAATATTATGTTGCACATTTGAAATGTTATTACTAATTTAGGTTGCCAAATATAGGAAGCATGAATGAGATTATTTTTTTTTTTAATTACATGGTGGTGAATACTGATAAATGCTTTTATTTGTACTTTATTTAAAAAATTAAATCTAAAACCCTCATCCAAGTTAGCCGAATGCTTCTTACAAAATGGAGAATATACTGACTGGATCTTTACTACTAGAGATAAATGCACGCTTTCTAACAAAGTAGTCTGTAGACTAGGATGTTTCTGCAAGTAGGCTGAGAATTATCATCTTATCTGATGAACTGGTTGGTCATTTCAAATACCTGTGTAAAAACAGAGATATAATGCAAGTTAGTACTGCAGAGAACTGTTGGAGGAATGTGTTTTGGAATTTTGAAACATGCTTGGTTTATGTCATTTTTAAGATGGAAAAATACCTGCATTTCATTCAGCGTACAGCACCGTTCTGGTGCTTTTTTTTTTCTGGTGAATTTTTTTTTTTTTTTTTTTTTTTTTTTTGGTGCCATTGATTTATTACTGTACCTGATGCATCCTTTTCTTTTTGAGGTGAAATTTACTTCTGTTCTTCCAGTTAATGTTTTTGTTGTTGTTGTTATTTTGGTTTTAAAAAGCTAGCAGTTTGCTAGTGGATGCTCTCTGCTTTTTTTGAAAGTTCACTCTAAAATAAAATCTGTGTATGAAACAGATATAAATGAATTGTTCACTTAACTTGTATACAAGAATCAGTACTGACTAGTACCAAGGCAATACACTAAATGAAAAAAAAAAATTAAAAAATGAACTACTGGTTACTGATCCATGAATTTCAAAAGCTAATTGCAAAGGTCATTAATAATTCTGTAAAAAACCTTGCAAAAATTCTAAACAGCTCTTTGGATATGTATGTACCAGTGGAGTCAGGTTTTGGATTTGGTTTTTAGCTTGAGTTCGTCACCATCATCTTTATTGTAGGAGAATGGTGTTTGGCCTTAGGTTATATTTTAGTGACTGGCATCTGAAGAGCTCTGGAAAGCTAATGCCAAGCTGTAGGAATGTGGAGGAGAAAAAAAAAAAAAAAAGCACCTTCTGTATGTATTTTTTGTATCCTCTTTCTTTTACTGACTGTTTAACTTGTGCTTGGGAACAGATGTGTGAAGTGCATTTTAAATCATGTTGTTAAAAATATTCTCCCTCTTTTGTTGGGAAGCTCATGTTCATTTTAGCTGTGTTTGATTTGTTGATAGTTAACTGGAAGAAAGTTACCACTTTTTATATTCTCTCAATTAAACCTTCAGCAGTTACAAGCTGTTGACGGTAGTTATAGAGGTTTTCTATAATAAATGTTCAAGTATTTTTGTACATAATTGGTAAATTTTAATAAGGAGTGTACCATTATGTGAAAAAGAAGCAAACGGTTGTGTATGCAGTAAGATTGTTATAATTATGCCAAATACTTTATGTATGGAAAAAAGAATATTTGTAAATATGTGCTTTTAACAATAATTCTGCCATATTGACTTTACAATTTTGAATGTCAGAAAGAATTAATATATGTTTAAATATTTATGTTTTAGTGAAAATATTCATAACTTGAAAACGAACACATGAATTTTAGCTTTGTATCTTGCTGATTTCAAAGTCTGAAATTCCTTGAACTAGCTCTTGCTTTCTACTATAACATTTTTGTGTCTGTAACCACATCATAAAAGGTGTAGAAGGCTACATATTTATGCTGATATAAAGAAGTAATGCCTGAGATTTAAATAAGGTGTCATAAATAAGATAACAAAGCTGCTTTTTTTTTCACACTTGTGTAGTTTAATAGATTTTGTTGACTACTGCTTGAGCACATTATGAATCAGTGTTATTTGCTCCTGAAGCCTTTGTGGTTTTTTTTACTTCTGGAAGTGAGCAGAATTGATGACTTTATCATTTGCGTGCATTACTGAAGTCAGCTTTGCAGCAAAACATTTCACAAAATTTCTGTTTACCTAGACATTCATATTGGTTGCTGCATAATGTTAATATGGAATAAAAGGATCTGATTAATCTTTACAGTACAATGTATTTTCTACAGAATGAGAGATTATCATTCAGTTTGTCATGAAATTAAAGTTCTGACTCCTTGTCTTGCTAAATGCAGGTTTTTTTCTGTTAAAAATTTCCTGATGCATCTAGTTTTCTCCCTGTTTGGATCCGTAATTGCTTTGTGAGACATTGTGGAGAGTATTGATCTGCTCTTCTGAACAAGTGAATAATATAAAATTTACTAGGGGAGTTCACTGTAAATTTAACCTGCTTGAGCATTCTGTTTTTATAACCATGTTATCAGGAATACTCTGACCGATAGCAGATGGTGTAAAATTGACAGAGTACTCTAAAACCGAGCTGACACATTTCCTGCTTAGCCAGTTTTGAGAAATTGATTCTGTAGATCAGCTTTTCAACTTGATTTCCTATTAAAAATGTAGTATGAAATTTTGTTATGTATCTTGCAACACCCAGTGCTTGAAAATCTAATGTAAATAAAGGTCTTGTTTGAATTTTATGTATTACTCATAAATGTAGTTTTATCACTCTCTGTATGACAGTAATTCAGAAGCATATATAGGAAGACCTATGAGAACAAGTTGCTGTTACTACTCAACAGTTTGAATGCTAGCCAACATATGCGTAATAGGTGAGATGATCTTGTATTCAAACTACTGCATTTGAGATGCTTGTACCTCTGGGATGCCATAGAAGCAACTGCAAACTTGGCTGGCTGGCTTTGAAATGGTGCAATTCAGACTCGTTCTCTTGATAGGCTAATACCTTTGTAGTGTGAGTGAACTCAAATTATGGTGGTGTCTCAAGATGGATCATAGCCAATAGCCTGTGCGCTGAAAGAAGCACAAAGATAAAATTATGAAATTGATAGTAAAGGTTTCAGGGTAGTGCGGATATGGCCCTGTTCACATGGAACTGGGTATAGCTACATGTAAATCTTCTCTTCTGTATGGAAATGGCACCTTGTCCTTCTACCTGACTGTTGTTCTTGTTCGCAGACTGTTCAGCAGCCTCTGCAAAAAGCACAGTGACTTAGCAAAAAGATATCAATAGGCAGGAGTCAATGCCTGCGGTATAAACGATGAAAAGCATCTTGTCTGGAGTGTAACCATGGTCAGCGAGGCATGTAGCAGCATTGTATCAGTAACCCCAGATGCTGACAGACACAGCCCTTTGCTCCAGAGCTCTGTTGGTAGCCGTGTTTTCCCACAATGCTCTGATGATGCAGGTAGAGTTTTGGCATATGCTCGCTGAAGGGCAAAGATGCAGCTGCTGGGACAATGTGAAAGGATGTTCACCAATAGAGCCCTTGAGATTCTGACCTTGAACCAGATTCTGTAGGAGAAAGCCCTTTCCACATTAATTTAATTTCTTTAACTTCTTCTTGCCATTTTAATTCAGCTTTTGATATATACTTCATATAAGAAACTAAGATAATTAATTACTTTGGATGACATTAACAAAAAAAAGAAAAAAATTCCTGTGATTAAACAGCTAAAAGGTTTAGAGCTGCATACTGTGCACTAAGCATCAGGATGGAATGACTCTTCCTGGGTGGTAAGATAAAACAGATGAAGAAAGAAAATAACAACATTTTATATATATATAAAAAAAACCCCTATTACTCAGTAAGAAACTCAATGTGCTTGTATGACAGGCTGATGCCTTTGCAGACTTGAGTGGGGACAAGAGTCTAAGACATGAGTCTGCCAGGCATGGCTGGGCAAAATTACCCAGGTAGAACTTGAGTTAAGGATACAGGTCATAGGTCTTCTCTAATGACTGATGCTGTGTTTGTATTTATTTCAGCAAGGCTGTTTTACAAGGGAAAAGAAGGTGAGCAGTTTTTGTTGTTTTGTGTTGGTTTTTTGTTTTTTTTTTACTAATTTAGGTTGCCAAATATTATAGGAAGCATGAATGAGATGATTTTTTTTTTTTTTAATTACATGGTGGTGAATACTGATAAATGCTTAAACCAAGTGTGTTTTCACCCAGACAGCAATAAATAATAGTGGGAGAAAATGAAATGTTAGATGAAACTGAAGCATCAGATATATTCTTTAAGCTATTGTAGCATGGTTTTATACCAGCTTAACTGCTGGTTGAGCTGAAGGGGGCAGAAGGGAAGATGAAAGTCCTGACAAAACACAGACGGTGGGTTTTTTTGTTTTACAAAGGCTTTGTGTTGGAGCTTTTCCTCTTTTGCTATGGCTTGCCAGAGGACAGAGAAGACTGAATGTGGTGAGTTGCAAGGGCAAATAGTTTCTAAATCACAAAGCTCTGCAAAATATTGCAATATTTCCCCAGTTTTGCTGAACAGGTTTTTTTCTTACCCCATTAATAGTGTATTTTTCAATGCACATCTCAGTCTTTTAAGGAGCAAATCCAAATTTTGTAGGAAATAGCCGCTCTGGTAACTCATAAGCTGCTGAAATTTTTGTTATATATTTAAATGCTTTACATCATTGATTTCCAATTGTTACTAGATCTGCTAATGTATTTCAATTTGTTCCACTTCCTGATGAATTATTTTGCAGAAGGATACTCTGCATTACATTCTTGCTTATTTGCGACAGACTGCTATTGCTGATGTTTTTCCTTGACCTCAGTGACTTCCCTTGAAGTGCTTCCTCTTGTTTTTCAAAAGAAAGGCTGTCAGCGAGGAGCTGCTTCAGCCTTTCCCATGGGTAATGTTTTAGAAGAGCAGCCTGAAGGGGATGCAGCACAGGCACGCAGCCACTCCCCAGGGGAAGATCACAAGGACCTTCGGAACAAAAGCTGGGTGGGAACTTTACCTGTAGGAGTTTGTGTTCACAGACATAGCAATAGCTCAAGGACAGGGACTAAACTAATTTACGAAAACCAGGAGGTAGGGAGTAGGCAAGGGAGTAGGCAAGGACATTGCATTGCTAAAGGGTGAAACTCAGTCCCAGCACACCCTGTAAATGGAAATACTTTGCCTTGTTTCCTGATTTTCTTTTCACAAATAAATAAATAAATAATAAAAATATAGTGAGAGGTAGTTAAATTTTTTTTTAAGTTGGTTGCTGAGCATTGGATAAGGGAAGACAAGCTACTGGTGTACATGGAATAAAGTAATGCTGAATTTACATTTTAAGGCTCAGATGACTTGAGAGACCATTGCTCTAGGTCTTCAGGCTGGCTGCTATTCATAGAATCATAGATCCACAGAATAGGTAAGGGTTGGAAGTGACCTCAGGATATCGCAGAGTCCAACCCCCCTGCCAAAGCAGGATCACCTGGGGAAGGCCACATGGGAACATATCCAGACAGGTTTTGAAAGTGTCTAGACAAGAAGACTCCACAACCTATCCAAGCAGCCTGTTCCAGTGCTCCATCACCCTAACAGTAGTTTTTCCTCATGTTGAGGTGGAACTTCCTGTGTTCCAGTTTGTGACCATTGCCCCTTATCCTATCACAGGGCACTACTGAAAAGACACTGACCCCTTCTACTTGACACCCACCCTTCATATATTTGTAAACATTAATAAGATCCCCTCTCAGTCTTCTCTTTTCTGGACTAAGCAGTCCCAGGTCTCTCAGCCTTTCCTCATAAGGGAGATGTTCCAGTCCCTTAACCATCTTTGTTGGACTTTGTGGAGTATTTACCTGCCCCTCTTGAACTGGGGAGCCCAGAACTGGACACAGTACTCCAGATGTGGCTTCACTAGGGCAGAGTAGAGGGGGAGGAGAACCTCTCTCGACCTGATGGTCAAACTCTTCAAGGGATGTATCTTGTGCAATTATTTGTCCTTATACCCTGAATATGCTTTTGTAAAGCCAAAGCAAAGAGCTGTGAAGAGCCAGCTGCCCCCACTCTGAACTGCTGTGCCAGTCTCATTCTTGCCATCTGTTGCAAGAAAAGAGCTTGCTGCAGGTGAGCTCTCTGGAGCAGTCTGCTGCAGTTGACTTTTGTAAATATGGTTCTGCAGTAAATCCAAGGATGTGATACAACACCTGGTAAAATGAATGTAAAGGTTTATATCAACATTTTTAGAAACTGGTGTGTGTCCAAGAGGAGTTGGGTGAAAGCAGCTGATACCTAATGAATTTAGTCCCAACTGAAGAAAATAAAGTGGTCTTAACACTGACCACAATACACTTTACAATGAACAAAACACATCAATAAACTCAGGTTTTGGTTTGGTGGGGTTTTTTTGAGCTAGTGCATTAGCAGATGAAGCAACAGATATTACTGTGCTGTGCTCTTGTCAGGCCATTAAGTGCAGCAAAGGAAGATTGTGCACACTGGACAGAGGCTTTTTATGTTGCTAAGGAGAGTTTTCCTGCATCTGCAGATCCCTCTCCAAGAATCTGTCTCAGAATTGAAGCACATCCTGTCAATACCCCTAAAGCTATAATTCATTGGAATTTTATAGATGTAAAACCTGAGCTGCGTGATGATAAGCAAGCAAAATCAAAACAAGTCATAGCCTGCTACTTTGAACATGCAGACGGGGTCTACAGGGGAGCAAGCAGGAAGAAAAAGAGAAAATTGTTTTCTGGGTCATAAAGATCTATTCTGACATCTGAAATATTTGCTACTTTTTGAGAAATGCTGGATTTTTACTACACAGTTTACTGGGGCTGTGTTAGATAATGCTGGAGAGTAGTTTTCTCTGGAGTCAGTGTAGATTTGAATGATGTTATTCTTCTTGTACCTAGAGAAGATGGAGGTGGTTTTTTTGTTGCTTTGGTTGGTTGGGGATTGTTTGATTATTTGGGTTCTTTTTTGTTTGGGGTATTTTTTTCTCAATCCCATGCAGAGAAAGGGTTAGACAGAGTGAAAAAAATGTCAGAAAAAGATTATGATCAGTGCTGCATGATCTCTTAGCTCAGGGGTTGTCATGTTCAGAGAAGTTCTCTAACTAGCCCTTGATACCAAACCTCCAAAGGGTAAAAATCAGTTCTAAATTGTGCAATTACTACTTGTTTGAATGTAGGTTAAAATAGCTTCCCAATCTTAGAAAAGAGTCAAGAGTGCTCTAGGGGGCAGATTGAGTTTATGAATGAAGCCAAGCCTGCAAGCACTTCCAGCATTTGCTGTAACACCCTAAAAATATCTGAATGGGAAAGGATAGCCACTGACAGAGATTTACATGTTGTTCTTTAAGAGACATGTTTACTTCCTGGCCCTCTTCCCTTCCATGCCCAAATCTGTCTTGCTGAAGGCAAAAAGAATAATTTCACAGAATCAGAGAATGGTTGAAGCTGGCAGAAACTTCTGCAGGTCATCTGGTCCAAACGCTTGCTCAAGCAGGGCCACCTAGAGCTAGTTCCCAGGACCATGTCCAGATGGCTTTTGAATATTTCTGAGAATGGAGACTCCACAACCTCTCTGTACTACCTGTACCACTGCCTGGTCACCCCCACAGCAAAAAAGCGTTTCTTGATCAGACAGAACCTCCTGTGTTCCAATTTATGCCCAATGCCTCTGGTCCTGTCACTAGGCACCACTGAAAAGAGCCTTGGCAATAGTTTCCTTTTTCAGAATGAATCCCAAAATGTACCTGTGCTGGCCATACTTGCTGATCCTCCTGGTGGCTATATGCCTGGCATGAGTGAGGATAGAGGAATTAGCAAGGAGAAGGAGCTGACAGGTGGGGAAAACGGCTTCCAGAAAGTTGAATAGAGCTGGATTAAGCAGCTTCCTGTACAGCTCTGGTGGAGCAGCACAGATGCTGGGAGGAACTCCCCACCCTGGCTGCTCACTGCTGGCCCCTTGTGCAAGTATAAAAAATGGGCAAGCTCCATCTTGCTGTGGAAAGTATGCTTTTGCACGTGCCTTGGACACGGTAAGGTACGGACACAGGTGCCCTCAGTTATTTGGTGTCCTTACTGCTTTATCAGTGATGTATGTACTTGTGGTATGTTGAGTATCACAACTAGCTGTCATGGTATTGTACACAGCTGTCTCACCTTCAATGAGCTGCAGTGCTGCAATGAACACAGAAACAGTTAAAATGTCAAATTTTTAAACAAAACAGCAGATTTAGCAAATTCTCTCAGTGAGCCTTTTCTGGTTCAGTGCTATTATTACTGAAGACATCATCAGCCCACCTTGCAAGTGAAGCTTTCAGCAGTTGTGCTAGATGAAATCAGGCACAGCTTGAATGACATATCCTCAATACCATGTTGGCTCATTAGAGAAATTTGTATTCCACACTGAGCTGAAGGAAAGGGAGTGACCAGGGAGACTCTGAGCAGGTAGTAAACTGTGGGAGCAGCAGCAGAAATGACAGCAGATGGCAGGGTCAATTTGTTAACTGCACTTATATAATTGAAGACTTCCTATCTATTGTCAGGTAGCAATAAAAAAAATAATCTGTCGGAAATTCCACCTGGTCATAATTGTTCATCATTAATAAATCTGTTCCAGAACAGGCTGCCAAAATCTCAGCTATGATCATGTAACTCAAACCAAATTAGCAAACGACAATGGCAGAAATGAGTTGCTTTGGTTGGGTGATGAAAGGAACCAAAGGCGTAGCTGCTGTTGGCAGAACAGAAAGCTGTTTGTGAAGGTTTGTTGGGCTGACAAAACATCTGGCTAGTTTGCTGCTTTGGTCTTTGTCTGATAATTTGTGTGTTGTGGAACACAGAGCTGTAACATGTTTCTCTAGAAACACTGATTATACATAAATGAATAAATACTGCAGGTATATTAACCTGAATTTGCTCTGAAAACCACAGGTTCATCCCTGATTTCCATCAGTTTCTAAAGAAAAAGACAATAGACAGGAGTCTACATCCCAAAATAATAAAAAAAGCTACTTTGTTTAAACCATATTATGAATTTATTGTTGACAGAATATTGACACATTTCAAACAATAAATTAACCTTATATGTACTTATCTGTGCTACACTCTTGTAGGAGCCCCATGCTTCCCCAGCATGCTAGCTTTGCCCAGCTCCCCATCTTTATTTTGAGGGGCCAGTTTAAAACTGAAGTGCCCTGAAGTGTGTGTGAATGCTTGCAGTGAGGCAGAAAGCATTGTGCCATGCTGTCCTTGTACAACATATTTAGCAGCACTTAAAGTAAATTAATTAATAATGATAGAAAACGGCAGGTTTTTAATCTCATTGCTGAATCCTCAGCCTGGCTGTGGTGCAGTCAGCAGCACTTTGCAAAGTGTATTGCTACAGTTGGTTTTATTTTTATCTGGAGCAGACAAACTGCTGTGGCTCCTTCCTGGGTCTTCTGTAGGTGTCTCGTTCTGTGCTCTCTGCCTGGAGAGCAACATATTGATGAGGTCATACAGCAGCCAAGGGAAGAATGAATGATATGCCTTACCTGTTTTGCCTGCATTTGAGTAAGTGCTTATTAAATGATGCTTCTACACAGCACAGTCAAATAGCTCAATACAAGCAAAAGGGCAGGCTCCATCCTTAAGCATGCTTTCCAGTGGGAAATCATGGCATCATAGAGCCAGAAAATAGGTGAATAAACAACAGATCAGAAAAACTGAATTACTGATTCCACAGGGGATGCTGGTTCTCGGTGATGAGGTTATTAAGTTGTGTACATTGCTGTATGAGTTCTGAGCACCCAAAGGAAAATGTTGCAGGTAATATTCAGGTCAAAAAGATGCTGAATTCTTCAAAAGGAATACATTTTTGCACAAAGAGGTTGTGGTTTTCTAACTTTTTTTCTAAATGTGTTTGGGATAAATAAATAAGAGGATGTGTTAAATAAGAGTTTACTATTATTTTAATTACCTTCTAAAATTATTTAAGCAAAAGCAGTTTTCCAGTGCTTGCATTTTCACTTTTTTTTGCATTGGTTTGTATCTTCAGAGTGAAGACTATTTTAAATTTAGTGGTTTATTAGTAAGAGGTTTCTTGTAGGCTTATGCATTATGCAATGGGGAATAGCTACTAATTTATTTGCATAATTGGAACAAATGTATTTAAACTCGAAGAGTGGGTGACTAAAATATTTTTGCCTTAGCCAGACTGCAACCTACATAATTTTCTTTAAGTTCTTTCCTCTAAGATCACTGTATCTAATAGAAGTATGAAAAATGTATATATAATCTGGTACCTACGCGGGGCGAAAGTGGAAGCTTTTTAAACCATTTAGAATCAGATAGTTCAGAGACAATCATCTTCAATAGACTAACTTTGAAATGTTCTGATGTGGTGGAGAATTGAAGCATAAAATTGCAATTGCTACGTAATTGTGTTTTATTTCTATGTGCTTCAAAATCAAGTGATGCTACACATTAAAACTTTAAAAATTCTTTTAAATTCTTTAAAACTTTAAAAAAAAGGCAAAATAAAAGAATACATATTCTTTCTAAGATGCCAGAAATAAATTATAGCAATGCTGCATGTTACAATCTTCATTCTTTTTGCATCTTTGGATAAAACATGTCAAATGTAAAACCTAAAGCTATTTAAGAAGTCCAAAAGCACATCTAGTGTACTACATCCTCCAGATTCAATAACTACCAATTAAGTACTATACACAACATCACTGGAAAAAACGCTTTTTATGCAACTAAAAGATTATCAGAGTAACATTTTGAAAACTAAAATTTAGATTACAGGTTCATGTAGATGCTGTTCTGCAGATTTCAGAATAATTTTTCCTAATTTGCATGAGACAAACAAATAATGAAAATAGCTTTCCCTTTACCTCTCCAGTCCTGACTTCAGAAAACTGTTCACCTTCCCATGCTGATTTCACACCAAACTACAAAGATGAAAAAGCCTACCCCAAACAAACACACACACCCCAACTTAAAATCTGTACACTCTGACCTCTAAACAAAGAGAAAGCACATTTTAGAATTATTACTTTTAAATTATACTTTGTCTTCACACACAGAATTTGCCCTGGTGGAGATGATGGCTTATGTCCTAGCAAGTCCACTAATCAAAGTTGCAGTGAGGCTCAGTGCACATGATTTAGAGTGATCCCGAGGAAATACAGGGATTTTAATCTGATACTTGATTTCAGTTCATGCTATGATTTCTGCACATCACATGAAATTGTGCTTTATAACTGATACAAAACAAGTGTATATTCTTGCCTCACTTTTCAACCACGACGTATAAAGAAGTTTTGCTGTCATTAGTCTAATTGCACAAAGTATTCATGATATCTTGTCAAAACTGGACTACTATTCATGGAAGATATGCTATTTGATGTTTTTCTGGGCTTTTGACTCGCTCAGTGTTTGAGAAGTCATTTAAGTCACAATAGACGTACTATTCTTTATTAAGTTTTTTACTGTATGTTAGAAGCTTGAAGGTTCACATTTAATGTTTCACAGATGTTTGTTGTTTTGTTTTGTTTTCTCTGTTCTTAAATCCTAGGTCTCAGGCATTTTACTGGAAGAAAAAAAAAGTTAAATTATGAATTCTTAATGCAAACTACTTTCATTTTAGTTTGTGCTATGACTTAGTTACAAAACTGAAGTCAGTCATCCAGGTTGGTTTAAAAATATGCAACAAGTAGATTCAACTGAGTTACTTTGGATTTACAGAAAGCTAACATGGAATAAAATAGAGTCTAATCTGGAGAGATGTATTGAATTTAACTGAATACAAAAAATACATTGAATGCAATACATTCAAAGGGATATGCATATCCAACTGACATCTGGTGTATGCAGTCAGACACAGTCTTCAAATACAAGATCCAAAAGAACAAGGCCTGACCTCATGCACCCTTCTTTGCTGATACTTAAAAATCTGTATGACCATGTATAACTTTGCATTTAGCCTTCTCTGGGTTTGCAATCTGCCATAATCAAGGAGCATCCGTATCATAACTGTGCTGAGAAACTAAGCATGTAGATCATACGCAAGTCTGCAGTACTCAACCTGATAGTTCCCATGGCCTTCTTCCTCGAAAGGGAAACATCAACAAAATATCACCAGAAGAGGCATCACCAACTCTTTCAACCTATGATCCCATGGTTAAAGCACTCAGCTGGTATGTGGCTGATCCATATGTAGTTTCCAGGTAACTCTTTAACCACTGTCAAGAGTACCACAGTGTGGTTGTGGTTGTGTGGTAGCCCTTCCCAAATGTTATGTGAATATAATTTATTAATTATATCAATGTTAGTATGAATGTATTAATATTATATGTAATATACTTTAATTATGGTAAATAGTTGGCAAGTCTGGGACCCAGATCCCCAAATTAAACCCAGATGGATGTCAAACTGAACAGAATGAAGAGGTTCATTTGTTCTTTCTTGTCACGTGTCTTGTTCTAATAGTTAGCTATTGTGCATGTGCTGTGTTAGCTGCTCTCCAGTAGAAAATACCCTGCAGTGCTCTATCATCTACAGTTTTCCCAGCAAATGAAAATGCTCTCTTTAATAGGCTACAAGCTCAGCGTAAAGCTTTCCTGGTAAAGCTCTCCCTGTTCGAGTGACATAATCAGCAATTTGCTGTCTTGTCAAACACAGCGTAATTCTGTTCATGCATTTTTGAGGGGAGCAGGAAACCCTGATTGCATACCTGCCTCCAGTTTGCCTACCTAATTTCATTTTTAATTGAATAGTCACCTCCTGGAGCAGAGTCAGTGAGCAGCCCTCACAACTTATTTAGCTCCCTGCGTTAACATTTTGGTGAACAAAACATTGCATATATCACCAGTAGTGGCAAAATACCACAACATATAGCTCTTTAAAAGGGCTAATGAAGATGCCCATTCTCAGCACAAGATTTGCGACAGCACCTAGGACTCTTTTGCCTCAGTACACTGGGATATACAAGCCTTAGCAGTGGTGGACCTCCAACCATAGCTGTCCCTGAAATTTTATTAATGACTAAGGAAACCAGATAGCTTTGGGAGGCCACCCTGAGGACAAGCCTTGGGTGCTTCCCTCAGAACAATGCATTCCCTGGAGTTGAAAGGAAAGACAGAGAAAGGCAGAAACATAAAGGCTAGGTATTTATAGTTGACATTATAGCTAGCCCTAGGTATATAGACCCAGAGTATATTACATTTGTTCCCCTGCTTTTACTGACCAGTTTTCTGAAGAATCTACCTGGCCATAACTGAACACATTTTCACACAATCTTCTAAGATGCTTATCAGCAGCCATTATATTTAGATGGTAATCTTTTGAAGTTCCAAATTATTTTTTGCTAAGCCTTAATAGTTTCATTGTGTACAAGCTTTCCTGGAAGTCTGACAAGAGAGCTGAGGAAGAAAATGAGCCCTGTAAGCTTACCTGTGAGCATACAAATAGAAGCAAACTAAAACCATGACTGATTTTAAGTGAATGCTATTACTGAGGTCCATTTTAATGAGACACCCAAAACCTTCAGTGTAATAACTTCATTTATCCAGGAAAGAGGGTATACGCATACGTGTAACTGAAGTCTGGAAAAAGCTTTAGAATAATTTCCATAGATTTCTCTAGTTTCTCCCACTAAATTTCATATTTTTAGCTCCTGATGAGGCTGTTAGTTGTGAGCTTCATCTTCAGTGGTTCATGTAGGATTGTAAGGATTAAAGCCTGAAAATGGGAGTTTAGAAAATGTTATAAAATGATGGAATGTGCAATGAAAGAGAGTCTTTCTCAGTGTGGAAAGAAAAATCTTGCATCATCTTAAGTCATCTTAAGAAAGTGGATTCAAGGTCAAGAGATGGGAACTGAAAGGTAGTGTAGTAATAGATGGCTGCATTACATTTGACTAATTTATGTGCCCTTGGAAACTACATACAGTGTGTGTTACTGGTGAGTTTATGAAAGCCTGCAGTTCAGTATGCAGGTGTGACCAGCAGCCAGAGAGTGAAAAGTGGGCCAAAGTCTTAACTCCATTATGTCTCCCTTGACTGTTACTGTCCTCTGATATGGGTACATTTGGCACAAAGGAGTTTGTTTGCCTATCCAGAGTACACGACTCACTCAAAATGGATGGACCAGGGTGTGTTGGTTTGACAAAAATGGTCAGACAGGTGAATGGCCAGGTAATTTACACTCAGAAATTTTACTCACGTATCTGTGTGTGTGTATGTGTCTCAGAGGTAGGAGTTTAGGCTATAAAATTGAGAATTGTCTCCCACAAAGTACCACACCATGAATTTTACAGATGCAGGTGGTTCAGTACCTAAACCCTAAACTATATGGCAGCCTTATCAGGTTTGGAAACTACTCATTTTGTCTGCAGGCCTTGAGATCTAGCAAGGAATTTTAGAATTTTCCCTAATTTCCCTAGAATTTAGAATTTTCCCTAGAATTTCCCTCTGAATGAAGTAGGAGCTGTAGAAATTACAGGAGTAGGTCATCATTTGCTTTTTCTTCTCAGTAACAGCAATCAGTGTCTCTCTTGTACATTCATCCAGACACCGCATTTGGTCTGCAATGTATGGATCAGCACTAGGAACGCCTCAACTCCAGAAACTGAAACCACCAAAAGGTAAGCAGGAAATTACACTTGAGCTTGTCTGCTTCCCAACAGACTTTGCTAACTACATGGTCCTTGTACACTAAATGCTGCTATTTTAAAACGATAGCCATATTTTAGATGTTTTGAGAATCCTGATCCTTTGGGATATGTGTAAGTCATGCTCTGATAATTCATACCAGATTTAAAAGCCTGCTCTGTTTGATGCCTTGATTTAGGAATGTGCAACTGTAGCTGTATGCTTGTAGGAAAGCAGGATTTCACAAAGAACTTGCAGGTCAAATGAGGAATTATCCTCAAGGTTACACAATAGCTGAGCAGTAGGGTCTGGACCATAACTCTGGATTTAACTGTCTTAGTTCTGCATTTGATGCCTCACTCCTTTATTGGCTCTAGTTTCATATGTTTGGAAGGGATTTTTCCAATGGGAGGTTTAGAAATGCAGCTCTAAAAGAGTGCAGCTAGCTGTTCTTTGAAGATTTTGGATTCAGACAGTGCTGATGCAATTTCAGATGTATTCTAACTCAGTCTGGGCTATACAATTAGAAGTAAAAATTGATTCAGAAAAAAAGATGTACTCAGAACATGGTGACCTGACAACCTGTATAAAGGCCCCCAAAATATATACTAACCAGAGGCAAACAGAGACGCCAATTGCTCTTAACAGTGACACCCACTGTTCTATAACATTGTGTTATAGGAGAACAGTTCAAAATACACTATTAAAGAATGTATTATGTTTTCTAAATTACCAATAAATGGAAAAAAATAAATGAAGTTCCACACAGCATTAGTCAAGAAAACCTTTTAAGACTGATTTGATGCTGCTACTGCCAGTGCCATGCTGCTCCCTAGGAACTAATTGTAACTGCCCCTCCAGCCTTGTGTTTTCTCACAGGAAGGTTTTGATTAACCAACATTGCGCTGTTGTGACCATCCATGGACAGCAATGCTGCCACTCATGCATAAAAACAATGATAACACATATGCCACTGCTGACTGAGGTGGGGGGTGTGAATAGAAAACAAACGAGAGGGAGAAAAACTGTTGCCATCCTCTTCAAAGTGCTGCACTTGGGATATGTGTCCATCCAGTAATTGCATAGGCATTCAGTCGCAGCAGGATTTTGTAATTACGCAGCTTAATTGTTCCTGCCTATTATAAATGTCTCTTTGTTTTTGCCATTTATCTTTCAGTCACCCACACCCTCTATTGTATTTATGCTTGCTTGACCCCCGCAGTCCCCTACCAGTTCCTCTGGGTTCCTATTTGTCATTTCAATACACTTCGCCAGGCACACCTTGGTTTAATTTCCTCACACCTCTGCTGTTCAGTCTTTCTGTTTCGGTAGCTCTCAGCCTGCTCCCCTACTTCCATTTCAGCTCCCACTCTTTCACTGAAAACCACTCATGCTGATTTTACTTAATGCAGTATAATTAAGGGTAGCCTTTTCCAGAGGGAAAAATGTCACTTTTCATAGACCAGAATGGAAAATTTGACAGGGTGATAGCAAATATTGCAAACAGGCTTCAAGGTCCTGCTGATGAGTCAAACAATGTCCATTCACTTGGGGTTTTTGTGAGGGTTTGGGGTTTTTTTTTGATTGATATGGACTGTTTTTGTGTTTTCTCGAGGACTATCCTGAAGGCTAGTAGCAGCTACATATTTATCTTAAAAAAGAACCCAATGCTGCAGAGAGAGAAGACTAGCACTGAGGGGAAGATTTGGCTTTGGCTTGCTTGGTATGATTACCTAAAAAACTTGTAACTAACTATTTGTATCCAAACAATGTAAATAATACAACTGTTACTTTTTGATAGTGGCTGCCTCTCCACCACTTCTAGTGCATCTCTGAGGCCAATTCCCTGCCCTACTGACAGTCATTAGCTCTTGGAGCACCTCCTATGGCAGCTGCAAAGCAAAGGATGGAAACCTGGAAGCACTCAGCTCTGTAGGGCACCTCATTACTAAGCAGTTGGCTGGATCAATCTCCAGGGTCCCCTAGACCTGCCTGAATCTGCTAATACAGTTTACACATGTCTCTGCAACTTGTCTTGGAGTGTCATGTTTTCTATTATCCCTGGATTATCGTACATGGCATCAATCTTCATTAACTGTGGCATAAGCAATGTGCATGATGCTTCCTGTTTAACTACATGTGGTCCTGTGCCCAGTCCACTATAACAGCTAAGCTATAAGACAGGTAACCTAAGGCTCCACACGATCCTGTCAAGCAGCTTACTCTTTCTTCTCTATACAGATGTCATGAAAGAAGCATCCATCATCACTAAGTTCTTCTAAATCTGGCATCTTTATGAGGAAATAGCTGATTGGATGGTCCAGGATGTTCACAGATAAAGTGACAACTTGTTCCGCATTAAAAGAAAAGAAATTAAGGATGCCTGTTCCATACTCTTGTGATGATGGCAGAGGTACTCCTGCTTTGCAAATGACTTTTTCTGAGAAGACTTTGATAATGAAGGGACCCCATATGAATTTGTCATGTTAATGTTTGCTGGTGGTCCGATTAGACCCATCAATTCATCACCATACATATTTTTAGGGTCATACGTTGTTGTTATAAAATTACCCCAAATTATGGCCTTTGTTTTCCTCCAAATATTTTTCAGCTGTCCATACGCTATGAAGGAGTTTTGGATATGTGGTCTGAATACACTCCAGGGGACCGCAAATGTTTATGCTAAGCAAAAGAGTCTGTGTATCAGGAATGCACTCATTCTTAACCTGTGTTTGTGCCAATGAACAGGAGATGCCAATCTGTAAATATTTTCTAGCTGCTAGCTCTGATGACTTTAGCTTGTGAGATATATATTGCAATATATATATTTTCTCTAGGAAAAAAAAAAAAAGGTTATCAGGAGGTTCTTGGTGCTGTTATTTCCTATTAGCAAACCCTGAGAGGTTCAAGTACTGCCTGCTTGTGTCACATCCCTAGATATGAAGACATATTGCTATTGTTGCTATTCAACTTGTAGCAAGATGATAACCTCTCATAAGATGAAAAGCATCTTCAAGTCGTATGCATAGAAAAGATGTAAAACTTTACGGCACGTAGTAAAATCTATCTTTGAAGTCAGGAGAGATGCATGGGAAGGAAAGCTGGGAAATACATCATTAGTGACCACTGAGCAACTTCAGAGGCTTAGTATGGACAGTGGTACCCCCTTCCTTTATACTAGCTACTAGGCATAGTATCAGCTCTCTGTTCTGTCCTTTTTTCATCACCTTTGCTAAGGCTTGAGTACTGGAAAAAAGAATGAGCAGACATGGCAGTGTTCATGTTAATGTGGACCTACAAAGCAGCTCACCTCTCTGTGTATGGGCCTTCTAGCAGGATAGGACTGGGTGGTAAAAGTCAGACATACTGTAATGGTTTGAAAAGCAAAACAACGAGGGACTGAAGTCAGAAATACAAAACAAGAGAAATTCAACGGTACAAAGA
>JANHFX010004055.1:32471-44101 GCA_027560015.1 Chloroceryle amazona
TACTGATGACTTGTTAGCAGCCCGTGAGCAATGACATAGAGAGTATAGAATACACAGTTTTGCTTCTAACCACATAATGATAACTGGTCCCGGCCCCTCTAACTATGACACATACATATTGCCATCAGCATTTTAGGCTTGTTTTCAGGGAGGAGACAGGAAAAACTCCAGTCCTGCCTGCATGATGCAGCTATGCTGCTCCTGTCGTTACAGCAACAGAGGGAGGTGTCTGCTGTAAGAGGAAAGAATGGAGAAATTTGTCTGAATAACTGAAGACAGGTGGGAGAGAGGAAGAAAAGGAATTGGTTCCAGGAGAGATGAGGCAGCAGTCACTGACCTAGGAAGAAGGGAAGGCAACTCTGTGTATATGCACGTGCACATTGTGTCATACTCATCTCTCCCCTTGAGAAGAAGACATTGCTGCAGCACAATCCTCACTGTGAACCCATTGCTAGTGTGTGGGGTAAAGAGGGTATCTTCTTTCTCCACAAGGTAAAAGTTTCAAGGCTGAAACAAAGTAAAGAGGTACTCTGAAATGGTGTCTGACACTCCCAGACTTAGTGTGACCTTTCAGCTGGCATGAATCACCCACTCTCATCAGTGCAGAATACAACAGCCATTACTGGCCCCTCAGTATAATGCAGGGAAAGAATGTGTGCTTTGCCTACACCACTAAGCCAGCTGTGTCATCTTGACCACAGTGATATTTTCTGGCATAAACTACCCAGTTTGTGGTCTTACTTGAGTCAAGCCTCTTTCTCATTCCCTCTCCTCTAGCTGTAGCAGCAGGGCTGATATAGCCAGAGTGACTGGACACTGACACTCTTCTCGGGTACAGTCTAGAAAAAAATGTGACAAGAAGGCTTTATTGGTTGATTAGGGGGATTTCTTTCACTGCAAATTGGAAGTTAACATTTGATGAAATGATGACAGTAAAAATAATACAAACTTAAGTGCAAATTAAATGGTAACGCTTTCTGATGGGAATCACCAGCACTACAGGTTAAGAAGGACTCATGTCAGTCTGATTTCATATTGGGTCAGCCGTACTGCAGGATCAGTGATTACACTGAGAAGTATTACCAGAACCCATTTCACATCAGACAAGAAGTGTGGGGGATGACCTGGAGGCAATCTGGAAGCAAACAGTGTTGCAAACAACATCACTACTAGCCCACGGAGAACAATTCTCACTAGCAGAACTAAAACCAGTAAGGGCAAGGAATTTACATGCATAAGAAGGTGGACTTTTCAAGCTTCAAGCTACTTTTTAGACTTGATAGAAACAATGCTAAAATAAAAGTGGGTACAAACACTCAAAGGCTACTACATCTTTGACAAGGGTAGACACTTGGTGGTCACCTCTGTGAGACCGCAGTAATGAAGCTGTCTTAAAATGTCTCACTCACACTTGATTGAAGGGTGGGTTGCCCCACACAGTTATTATTCTCTCTGGTTAAAAGTGAATAGGTGGGGGAGGAACAAT
Source organism: Chloroceryle amazona (assembly GCA_027560015.1). Lineage (NCBI taxonomy): Eukaryota > Metazoa > Chordata > Aves > Coraciiformes > Cerylidae > Chloroceryle > Chloroceryle amazona. The sequence goes on from JANHFX010004055.1 coordinate 33,958, forward strand.
AAAAAGTCCTAAAGTGTCTTGGTTTTCAAAACCATCATACTGTTAAACGACAAGCTGAGAGTGGTCAGAGGTACTGCTACACTTCAGATAAAAGCAGGCACCTGGTTATTTGCTTTCCTGACAGGAGTGCTGTTTGTGTTCATGCTTTAGCACTTACTGTGGTTTTGATTAAGGCTTCCCTATACACTAATTTTTAATGGAAAATAAGAAATTGCAAATGGCTTCAAAATTCACTTCTTAATCTGATGAAACAAGCAAGGAGTAATACAAAATCTAAAAAAGCCTGGACATCCTGCTCTCATCAGAGTATTATGGGAAACATGTAAAAAAAGAAAGCAAATCAGTGCCCTGTTCACACTTCATCAACTGCCTAACAACTTGCAAACAGTTAATTACACACCTTAAATATGCATCTGCAGGATAAATGATTCAGAAGTAAGCTTCTATAATGAGAAAGGACAGCACAGAAATACTGACTCCACTCAGGTAAATTTAACCCTTTAAATTTGACAGTGCTGAAAGAATGTACTGTAAGTAATAGCAAAATAACTGTTGGCTGCTTTATGCTCAGCATTTAATACTCCCTAATCTACAATGATTGCTCTACATATTTTTTATTGCTACTAACTTTTGTAACCTTTACTCCTCACTTAGGAGGAAGATAAGGATTTACACATTACATAAAAGAACTGAATGCTAAGTTAGTTACTATTGATTGAATATATTGGTCTATCAAGTGATAGTAAATATTAGGCTAACTTACCTTCACATTTCTGAATATCTAGGACCCATATATCCCAATAATTCAGTAAATACACTATTGCTATGGCTAGAAGCAGAACTTGAGCTTCACACTGACTGTGAAAATCCTTAAGACTTCTCAGGCTTTGCTGATACTGCTTTAGCATGTCTGCAATCCTGTTTTCCCTTGCTTACCTATAACAACAATTTATTAATAATCAGAAGATAATTTTCTAATATGTTGATCTCATCTCTCTGGTGACCAGCAACAGATAGGAGGAAATGGAATGAAGCCGTTTCAGGATAAATTCAAATTGGCCATTAGGAAAAGGTTCTTCACTGAGGGAGTGATCTGTCACTGCAAGAGGCTCCCCAGGGAAGTGTTGACATTCAGGAAGCCTGTCTGTTCAAGGCGGGTCTGGACAGCCCTCTTAGTCATACGGTTTCATTTTAGGTAGTCCTGTGAGGAGCAAGAAGTGGGACTTGATTTTGAAGGGTCCCTTTCAACTTGAAATATTCTATGAATCTATAATTCTGTATTTTACTTTCGCATAATTTCATATAGTTGTGTGATACAACCTTAATATGTGGTAATATCTGGTAATAAGCGGTTACTTGTTAGGATGAAATGTTTATTCCCTTAGCATAATAACGCAATGCAGAGAATTACAGTCATGGAGTAACAGGAGTGTGGGGGAGGTGCAAGTTGACATTGGAAACTTCAGGGCTGTAAACAACTCACTGGAGGTCAGTTAAAAATATACAGACCTGGGAGCTGGGGAAAGACAGTTCTAGGGGTGACAAACAGAACAAACAACTCCCACTATACTGAACCAAACCACCTTAGCACCTGTGGAGGCAAAGGGTGAGCATAACACCAGAAACAGAGGTGGAGGTTAGGAAGTTCTTATAAAAAAATTAACTGTATTATTATTAGGATTACTACTGACTTATTTTTCTGTAATTATTAGAGCAAGACTAATAATTCTTTCATCAGCCTATCATTTCATCAAAATCTTAATTTTGCTTACACTGATAACAGACTCTTGACTTTGCAAATGATGTTTGTCATGTGAAAAAAGGAAGCAAGAATGTGAGGGTAATAACTGTTGCTTGAGGAAATCCCACAGAATTGAGTGTTCTAAGTTATTTAAACAGTTTCTGCCCTTCAAAGATTATGCTAGTTTCACTAACCAATGATAGGATTTCAGGAATAATTTTCTTGTGTTTCAATTCTTTTTCTTCCCCTATGGAGAGGTCACTACAGATATTTATGCTCTGCTACTTGCCTGACTGGCTGGAAGCGAAATCTACTTTATTTTGACCAAGTTGTGTTTCACTGTGTAGGAGGCATAATATAAACAATATGTGATGGTCAAAAGAGTATCAACACCAAGGAACAGAAATGTTTGTCCGAAGATCTTTCTAGGGTAACTTCCATGCAGCATCATAATCAACCCAACCAAGTTTTTTCTTTTTCTGTGTAAGTGAAGAGCACTGAACCACGGGTAAGTAAGTGTACAGATACTAACATCGGTCATGGAGTTTTGGCCGTCCTTCTGTGGCCGGCTTGGCCGCCCCCAACAGACAAAACACAAAGCAAGCAGGGTGTGCTGGAGCAGTTTGGTGCCACGGCCAGAGCTGTTTAACGCCTTGACCATTAAGCCGCACTTCCCATTGTGTAACTGGCGCCTCAGTCTGCATTTGTCCATGTTTCGTTTGGGCTTGTCCCCTCAACCTACTGGAATGACCACAGTGCACCCTGGACTAGAGTTAAATGTGGTCCTGCCTAAGAGCCAGAAGGGTTGCTTCTGCGCAGAGAAGCATGTCTGGCAGTTGGACCTTCCCCATGGACATTCTATCCAAGGATACTTCCATGGATTGAGTGAATCTCTGTGGATAGAGTGAGCATCGCACTGCTCCCCCCTGCTTTGGGTGAGTGCTGTGTTGGGCACTCTGGTGTGGGAGGTTTCCTCTTGAGAAGTGACCAATTTGGATCGTCTTTCCTTAAGGTTTAGGAATGAGTTGTGTAGTAGCTAGTTCCCAACGGACATCCGAAATTGTATTTGGTCAGAAAGAGCGCTGAGCAACTTTGGTTGCAATAAACCCGATTTTGGATAGCCGCTGCTGTTTGGTGCGGGGGTTCCTCCGGGACATTCATTGGCGTAGTCAGCAGGGTGTTGATAGAGGAACGGCGGCGCAACTGGGCGCCTTTGCCCTCGCATGTAAAACAGGCGAGGCAGAAGTGGTCCGCCCCCATACAGGTCCTGGTGAAGCGGGGAGAGCTTTTGGAGTGGTGCAGATAAAGGGGCCATGGACGCCATCCTGGGTGCCTGTTTGGTTCAAACGCAGGAGCCTCCAGGCTGTTAAAAACTAAAGAGCAGTACTTGGAGAGAGAATGGCAAAGAGAAAAGGAGCGAATGCGGTTGTTGATTGAGCTGATAATGGCACAGACAAAAGATTTCTCCAGAGCTGTCTAAATCCACAAGTTAATCGCGGATGCAGACCCCGAGGATTTGGATGAAGAGGCGGGGAGACCTTGATGAAGGTAGCTCCCATGGAACTGAGGAATGGAGGAAAAGGAGGTGCGCCCTGTTGCATGGCGGGAGCTCCCGCAGCACTGCCCCTACCACTCCGTGGTCGGGATCCGAGCTCAGTGAGCTCGAGGACAGGTTTTTTCGCAAGCCGAATGAAACCGAAACGGAGTATTTGTGGAGAGTCTCTTTGGCGGGAGTCGATCAGAGGCTCCTGAATGGCAGCAGGCGGGTTTTGAGATCCCGGAGTGGTTTTGAGCAACGGGCCGGCAGGCGACCGGTCGATCACATCCCGAGTGGCTTATTGGGCTGGGGGTGGGCACCCTAAGGAAAGGGAGATCTCTGAGAGAAAGGATTCAGGAGACCATAGAATGTAACCAGCAAAGCCCTCGGAATCCTCCCGTGCACGTGATGAGCTGGGCAGAGCTATTTTCCAATATAGCGATGTATGGGCGCGAGATGGCTTGGGCCGATCCGGGCGGCGGCACCGGCGGTGGCAATAGGAGGGTGCTACAAGTCAGTTGCAAACCTCACCCCGCCCGAGGGAGTCTGAACTCTCCCGAAGCAAACCAGATCTGACTTACGATCCAGTGAGGAATGGCCTGTGGCGAAAAGGGACAGTGCAGTGCTGCCCCGAAAGCCCACCGGCCATGTCCGGGCACTCATGACATTGCTGGTGGGAAAACGAGGGGCCCGGGAGAAGCTCGGGTAGCAACCGCTCCTCGGCAGGGCAGCGCAGTTAACCCTTTCGCACCCTTGCGAGAGGAACCGAAGGGGTCAAAAAAGCCAGAAGCTGCAATGTGGGATTCAGGCTGTCCAGTCGGCATAGTGAATTCTTGCCAATGGTTCGTTAACAGGGAACTTTACACATTCCCGTGGGTCCGGAGCGAATAACTTTAGAGTTCTTAATTGATACAGAAGTCTAAATTAATATTCTAAATAAGCAGATATCTGAGGAGCTAGGAATCAAGCCACCGAGGAAATTCATAGACATGATAGGAGTAACGGGTACAGAAAAATGTTTCTTGGCTCAAACTCGGTTTTGTCTGTCTGGGGGAAAAGCGGATGACAGCCGTGGAGGTGGCTCTAAGCCCTTACAATGGGAGCATCTTGGGACTGGATGCATTAGCAGACAGGCGGTGGTACCTGCCCAGTGGCTTTGTGGAGCCGCGGGGTGGAAGAAGCTCACATTAGGACCCTGCAGTTCCCCTGCCCTGCCGCAGTCTAAAGCGGCCAGAGTTGCTCAACCCCTCAGTCAGCCGCGGCTAAACGGGGCGTTGCAGAGTGATTAGTGCTCTGGAGGAGAGGCGGATAATTAGCCGCACCCGCTCCCCTTACAGTTCTCCAGTCTGGACAGTCGGTAAACCTGATGGGCAGCGGCGTTTAACAATTGCTGTGTTAACAGCTTGCCACCCCAAGTCTAACTTCAACAGTAACAGCAAAGGGCTGTGGTTCGCGGATGCATCCCGTACCACAGGATCCGGGTGGCAATAGAAAGCAGACAGAAAAGGGGTAAGGTAGTGCACAGGAGGGGAAATCACCTGCTCTCCTGCTGCCAATGGAGAATGGTGCCACTTAAATTCGACACTGATTGAAATTTATTATATTGGTGCATTGAAACTATCCAATGAAAAGAAATGTTTTGGTGGGAGTAGAAGTGTTTTCAGGACTGACTGTGGCTACAGCTTCTAGCACTGCAACTGATCATCAGACGGTTCAAGTCCTGATAAAAAAAGGCTTCTACCTGCTCCTGAGTGTATTCAAAGTAATAACAGATCACATTTTACGGCCACAGTGGTATGATGCCTTTGTGACAACCCCATTCAGTATTTGGTACCAGCCTTCAGCTGAGTCCCAGGGAGCTCTGGCGCAGGCAAGGTGGGATGCTTCTCCTTCCACAATGTGTCTAGATCCAAGTAAGTCATCAAGATGGACTCACTATCAACTGAGGAGAAACAGGATTTTCTAAAATGTGATTTATCTGATTTCTTTGCAATAACCACCTGTGAATGAGAACAATCCTGTCCTGCGAAGAGCCCTAAGTCACATTCTTGACATACAGGAAATAGAGACAAATAGTTCATACCTAGACAGATACATCATATTGTATATATGTGAGTAGATAACTTCCACTGAGTATTCAAAAAGAGCCACAAAATTGAGTGTGCAGTCACTTTATCAGAGTCCTTTATCAGAAGCCATTGTGGGAGTCCAGAAGCTAGCAGGAGTTAAATGCCTAGTCACATAACAAAATGGAGATGTGTAATAATACTTTTTTTCCCCCAGTACAATAGCAGGTTTAAGTTTTATTGCCCTTTTTTTGTGACACACCATTCATTGCTGCCCTTGGGCCTCAGTGCCACATCTGGATGATGTGAAGCATTCATCTGCAATACCCATGGAAGCAATCAGGCTTCTTGATTTTGTGCCAGAGTGTTCATGCCCTTTTTCATGGCACCTTTTCTGTGCTCTAAGGTTTCCTGGATCCAGCCCAATATTGCCCTCCAAAACACACCTTTTCAGAACAGTACAGTCAATACAACTCAAGCATTCATTCCTTTACGATATGGAGGAAGATAAATCGACCTTAAATACCCTACAGATAGTTGTATTTGCAAATGCATAGTACTTAACTCAAAGCAGGTTGAAATATCTGTTATAGATTTTCCATGATCTGAAAATGCAAAATGAAATTAAGTTAGAAAAAATAAATTAAATATGATTTTAGCATAAAGCTTTCTGCAGCCTGCTGAGAGTCTTTTAAATGGATACTGTGGTACAAAAGTTTTATGAATTGCCAAGAAAACTTTAATGGTACTCCACACTGAAAAGAGATTGAAGAAGTGGGTGAAAAGGGCAAACTTTTTTTTTTTTTTCAGCCACTGATGCATCAAAGAATGGAAGCAGCAAAACATTTTCAGTAGCTAGCTTTTAGAGGTGAAAGCAAAATAAACTATTCTCTGCTCCTAGGTAGCAATGCATCTGTGGTAGGAATACTAACTAAAAAAAAAAAAAAGGAAGAAAAATAAAACGGTGTGAACATTGGTAATGTATAATTCACAGCTGGCAACTTTGGTATCAGCTTTGATAAATATCACTTTATCTACAAATAAATAAAGAGTAAGAATGGGTATTTCCTGCTAGTTGTTTAGCACATTAAAAAAATCAACATGAAAAAAACCCTACTGATAAGCTACCACTTGTTCTTAAGAGGTTTACAGCAAAAGTCTTTAATCAGAGAACAGTTTCAGTGGGAAATATTTCATAGCATCAACTTTGAATGCACAGAAACATTGAGGCACGTTCTCATAAGATGCTTTGTTAATGTTACAATTAAAAGTATAATATCATCATCCAGAAGATGAGGGAAGAGCAGTGGATGTTGTCTGCCTGCACTTCAGTAAGGCATTTGATGCCGTTTCCCACAGAATTCTGCTGGAGAAGCTGGCAGCTCATGCCTTGGACAGGCGGACTCTTTGCTGGGTTAGAAACTGTCTGGATGGCCGGACCCAGAGCGTGGTAGTAAATGGAGTTAAGTCCAGCTGGTGACCAGTCACAAGTGGTGTCCCTCAGGGCTCAGGTTTAGGACAAGTCTTGTTTAGTATCTTTATCAATGACCTGGATGAGGGGATCAGATGCCCCCTCAGTAAATTTGCAGATGACACGAAAATAAGTGGAAGTGTCAATCTGCTTGAGGGTAGGAAGGCTCTGCAGAGGGATTTGGACAGGCTGGAGGGATGGGCTGAGGTCAATGGCATGAGGTTTAACAAGGCCAAGTACCTTGTCATGCACTTCGGTCACAACAACCCCAGGCAGTGCTACAGGCTTGGGGAAGAGTGGCTGGAAAGCTTCCTAGCGGAAAGGGACCTGGGGGTGCTGGTGGACAGCCCAGCTGAACATGAGCCAGCAGTGTGCCCAGGTGGCCAAGAAGGCCAATGGCATCCTGGCCTGTATCAGAAATGGTGTGACCAGCAGGAGTAGGGAGGTGATTGTGCCCCTGTACTTGGCACTCGTGAGACCACATCTTGAGTACTGTGTCCAGTTTTGGGCACCACAGTACAAGAAGGACACTGAGGTGCTGGAGCAGGTCCAGAGAAAGGCAACGAAGCTGATGAGGGATCTGGAAAGCATGCTTTATGAGGAGAGGCTGAGGGAACTGGGGTTGTTTAGTCTAGAGAAGAGGAGACTGAGAAGAGACCTTAAAGGAGGTTGTAGTGAGGCTGGTGTTGGTCTCTTCTCCCAAAGTACTAATGATAAATGAGAGGAAATGGCCTCAAGTTGTGTCAGGGAGGTTTAGATTGGGTATTAGGAAGAAAATCTTAACTGAGCGAGTGGTTAGGCACTGGAACAGGCTGCTCAAGAAGGTAGTGGAGTCATCATCCCTGGAGGTGTTGAAAAAACGAGTGGACTTAGCACTTGAGGTTATGGTCTAATGTATAGAGAGATGTTAGGATGAAGGTTGGACTCGATGATCCTAGAGGTCCTTTTCAACCCTAATGATTCTGTGGTTCTATGTTTTGCTTCAAGATTTTGTGAAGATTTCCCAGTTAAAATTTTTACACTATAGATGATGAAAATGAAGATGTTGGATACCAGTGGCTGAATATTATGTTTATTCCTGCACAATGCACTGAAATCTTACAGTGTAAAATCTTAACAGCACAGAACTAAAATGTTTAAAAAATAACACATTAAATAAAAAGTAATTGAGAACAAAGTTACTAAGAATTGACTGTAAAAGTAATTATTCTTTAAAAACATGTGAAGGAAAACAGAAAAATTAAATAGGGAAACAACCACTGTTTTATACTAGGTTAACCAATGTTGGCATGACATTGTTATTCAGCAAACAAAATCACACCAAAGCTAATTCTATTTTATGTGAAAATGTTTTAAGCATTAAAAGCTGTGAACATTGCTGAAAGGTTCAGATTTGACAAGAGGCCAGGCATGTTGTGTTTAGCATAGGGTGTATTTATAGATTATGTATACATAACTCGAGAGCCCTAGCTCTGTACTACAAAGTGGTCTCGGAGTGTGTCTTCCAACTGAGTTAATAATTAAGTACTCTATGGTACTGTCTTCCTGGATAGTTGATTCCTGTCTCAAAACCTGTTGAAAGACTATTTTATCTCTGTAAAAAGATGTGGTCAGACTACAGGCAACTATGCATTCATAATTTCATAGCTGTGCTTCCAGGTCAAGATAATTGCAAACAGTTTGAACTTTAAAATAACACTTTAATAATATATTACAGATAACTGACTGCATGGTTGTTACCTTACATTTGATCCTGACTAGCAGAAGTACCTCCCAGCATCTGGTTTGGGACTCTGTGAGACAAGTAGTTTCTAGGTGCATAATAACACTTAATGTATTTCTCTGCTATGAACTTGGGCATCAGCTCTCGAAGGTACATGAACTATCTGGAAAAAAACACCTCCTTCAGACTATACTGGCACCTGCACTTGTTATGACAGTTGACAAAAATAATCAAACACTCTGACTGTGAAATCATAAAACCTGCTGTATCCATTTGTGCTAGACAGGAAAAAAAATCAACCTGCATTCATGAACACAGGATTGAAAGCACAGTGCAGCCAATCCTGATGTGGTTGACAATTTCTGGTACACCCAAGGAAACTCATCATCTAAACAAAAATCCTGCCTTTTTGTGTGTGGATTACAGTATCTGTAATTTACAGAACTAGCTTATGCTGAAGTGTTGTGTAAAGAAGGAGTTAAAGATTTGTGAAATATTGCTTACAACTTTTGCCAGGTCTTTTGGTAACTATTAGAATGTATAAAGGAAGCGATAAATATGTACATGATGTCTGGGGCAAGATGACCATCCTTGAAGTTGTCTGAATGATTGGTTGTGGAACTTTTGATGCAGAATTGCCTGTCCTTGAAGAAGAAACATCCTGAAAAAAATTTAAACCATATGTACTTACAGATTATATTGTTTTGTGTAGCTTTGTACTGTAAGCTAAAGAATAATTAGATGTACTAGACTCATTATAATCCTGAAGATCCCACGCATAGGGCTGAAGACCACAGCCCCGGTGAAGACCCTTCCCCTTGGAGCACACATAGTATGAATAGGTAACCATATATGTGAAGATAGGTAAATTACTGACCAGTTGGCGTCAGCAGGAAGTTCCTGGAAACTGAGCAGTTGGTAACTCTGTATAAAAGAAGCTTTTAAAGGTGCCTAGGTTGGGTGCTGGCTTTGTGGAAAACCACCTCGCATCCAAATTTGGGCAACTGTAACAAAACAGTATCTCACCTCAGTGTGGGAGATTGCACATCGGGTAAACGACCCCGCTTTTGGGAGAACACTGGAACCCAACGACCTCAAGTTTTCCAATACTGTTATACAAATGGTTAATACAGACACTGAGAATTCGGATCACTCCAAGCACGTATTTTTTGTGAAGGGCCTAGTCTGCTGTAAGGCCAGGCCTGCAGAGTTCCGCACCCAGCACGCCACGCGTACCCGCTCGCTGCAACGCCCGCGGCCCAGCCGCGGCCCAGCCGCCCCCAGCATCCCTCTCGGCCCAGCCGCCGCGCCAGGGCCGGTGCCGGGCGGCCGTTCGGCGGGAGCGGGGCGGCTCTGCCCTGCCCGGCCCTGCCCCGCGGGGCCCGCGACCTCCTCCCGCCGCCGCAGCCCAACGCTAACTCACGTGACCGCGAGCGGGTGGCGAGCGGCAGGACGCGCGGGCGGCCCGCCCCCCGCTGACGGGAGGAGAGGGTAAGCGGACAGCGGCGCCGGCAGCGGCGGGTGGAGCCACGGAAGCCGGGCGGGGAGCGCGCGGCGGGGCGAGGAGGTGGCGTGCGAAGGGGGGCGGCGAGACCTCGTGGTGGAA
>JANHFX010004057.1:0-15262 GCA_027560015.1 Chloroceryle amazona
AGATGGCTGGGCAAACAGGGTGACAGCCGCCAGAGCTTGTCACCCGGCCCTGCCGGTCCCCTGGGCTGGGTGATGGTGTGGTCAGGCTGGGGACAGCTGCTGGGAACAGTTTCAGCAGGTGACTCAGTTGTTGTCTGAGGTGTGTTGTCCTCGAAGAACTGTGCTAATAACAGGTTTGTGGAGCAGGTCACAATTCCCTGGGCGCAGCTGTGTAAGGAGTGTGCTGGGTGGCTCGTGCCACCGCAGCAAAGGCGCTTCAGTGATGCTTGCTTCCCCAAGAAGCGAGGGGGGAAGGATAAATGTTGGCTGGGCTCTTTGCTTCTGACCATCAGCTTCACTGTTCCTCAGCTGCAGCTCTGGAGGTGGAGCAGAGCACCCTTGGCCCAGGGCATGCGCCGTCTCCATTGAAGCCTGGCTGATCTGGCTGAAGTGCAACTGGTGCAGAGGGTGCACGGGGGCCTCGTGGCTCTAAGTGCCAAAGATGGACTTGAGAGGAGTCCAAAGGTCTCCATGAGTTAGTGAACACTTTAATTTCTTGGTATTGCGAGCAGCCAGGGTGGAGGGAATGAGGACAAGGAGCTGGAGGCAGATCTCGTGGGTTTACTCAACATCAGCGTCTCTGCTGAAAGCTGGAGAAGGCTGGTCCTGCCTCTGAGTTTCTACAGTGAATGAGGAGCTGCTTCTCCTCTGGAGAAGATGATTCTTTTCTTGGGATCTAGAGATGTGTGGGTTGGGTTGTGTGTAAGAACCTGGTGTTTGCCTGTTTCCTTGAGGATTTCTGAGGGCTGGTAGCTCAGGGACTGTATGGGCTCTAGATCTCTGTAAGCTTTGGAGTCTCTCAGTCCCAAACCACTCCCAGTGCTTCACATCCCCATTGTCCAAGTATGGCTTTTGCCTGACGGTTTTCTGCCGTGTGCCATAGCCTTGGAACACTGCTGTGGTCAGGAGGAGACAGCCCCGAGGAAGGGGGACGATGCTGGGGGAGGCCTGGTCCTTGCCACCTCACAGCCACCGATCCCCGAAGCCGCAGGGGTGCAGGATGGGCGGCCACCCCACGCTGTGCTTCCAACCGCTGCCATCCTCTTGCCAGGGCTTTGGCAGCAGCCGAACCAGGGGGTCGAGCTGGTTCCCTGTGAGCTTTGGAGCGGGAGCAGGTGGCTCTGCGGCTGCTCCCCGTGCCAGGCACCCTCTCCCGCGCAGGCTTTCCCGAGGCGTTCTGCTCGGGAAGCCCATTGTAATCATCTTCCAGAACCAGCGCTCGCCCTCGGAGTGACTGTGCTAATGAGCTGGTGGAGGAGCTGTCAGCCGCCCCCGTGCCCACGCTGCCTCTCCAGGCAGCTGCCTACACGTGTAGTAATTACAGAGGGAGACGGAGGCTGCTGGCACCTTCCGCCAACGTGAGCCCACCTTCCCTGGCGCTGATTCACCCGCGCGGACCCCGCCGTAGCGCGGCAGCTGCTGGGCTGGGCTCTGCCAGCACGGAGGGGGGAGACCTCTCCGGCTGTGGCCACGGGGTCGGGCATCTCTCCGGCTGCTCCTCGTGCTCCTTCGTGGGCAATTCTGCCTTCCCCTGAAGACAAATCTGGCTGGCTGGTGACAGGTTAGCTCGTTGCCGTTCACAGCCTAACCTCCATTTCATTGTAAAGCTCTTCCTTCGCGTGGAAGATCCTTTCGCAATGGTGTGCGAGTAGCTCTGCGTTTGAAGAGGTGTTTTGCTTAAAAACACCCCAAACTCAAAGCCTAATTGTCTTGCACAAGTGCAGGCGTAGTTCCTGGTAGTCATTTGCTGCGCATCAGCTGTAATAAGCCATATTCTAGCCAGCGCTACAGCCTCCTGCCTCGTTATCTCCAGGTCCAGAGGGAAGGGGAGTGATTCTGCTCAAGTGAATCAGAAGGGACATTGCGGCTCGCCTGGTGTGTTTGGCAGTGGAGGGATGATGGGATGTGACAGAGGAGGAAGGAGCTGGCCCTGCACTCAGCCTGTGCCACCCCTGAATTCCACGCAGCGTGCTCCCTGCCTGGGGCCTTCCCACACCCCGGAGGTGGGAAACCTCTTGTCTGTCACCACCTTGATTCCTGCATTTTAGTTATTTTACTTGGGAGGTGTTGGGAAAAAGTCACTCCACTCTCAAAAGAAAAATCCATGAAAACAATCTCCGTAACAGTGGCAATGGCAGAGATTGACTTTCTTTGTTATCCTGACTGAACACAAACAAAGGAAGATGCTCAGATGGAAGATTCACATAACCCACAATTTGTACTGCCTTCAAACCTGTATTCAGATCTCTCTTTTCTGTCTGTCCATTACAAAAGAGCTTGGACGCTATGAGGAGGTTGCACTGCTCAAGTACATAGGTGCTTTTCAGCCTCTAGGGTAATTTTACTCAGGTCTACACATTAGGAATCAAGCACGCCTGCTCCTTTCTGCAGCTGCACACTGCCCCTGATGGGGACTGTCAATCATCTCTGCAAGGTAGGAGGAAATAGGTTTTCCTGCAGGAACATGTGTCTGTACCAGAGGTATGGTGGCACAGACAACAGGGTGACTCCTGCCTCTCAAGCATGTACAACCTCTGCAAGGATCCAGAAACACCACCCTCACCAAGGTCATCATTGTGGCATCCTCAGTATTGTCAACTACAAAGATTTCCCTCTGCCACCAGAAAAGGTGTCATGAAACCATTATCCTCACTGTGTAATCAAAAGCTGGAGAAAACACAGATCACGGTCCTCAGCTTATCTTCTAAAATGCCTAGGCTTCCTTATGCCTCTGCCAAAGCACGTGTACCACTTTCAGTTGCAAAGTCAGATGTGATACATAACTAGAATCATAGAATCATCTAGGTTGGAAAATAAGATTATCGAGTCAAACCATTAACCCTACTGTACCAAGTCCACCACTAAGCCCTATCCCCAAGCACCACATATATATGGCTTTTAAACACATACAGGGATGGCAACACAACCCCCTCCCTAGGCAACCTGTTCCAATGCCTGACAACCCTTTCAGTGAAAAAAATTTTCATAATGTCCAGTTTAAACCTCCCCTGGTGAAGCTTGAGGCCATTCCTTCTGTTCTGTCTCAGTTATTCATGAGAATAGACCAGCACTTAACTCTCTACAACAACCTTTCAGGTAGTTGTAGAGAGCAATAAGGTCTCCTCTTAGCCTCCTATTCTTCAGCCTAAATAGCACCAGTTATCTCAGACATTCCTCATAAGACTTGTTCTCCAGGCCTTTCACCAGCTTAGTTGCTATTCTCTGGACCTGCTCCAGTACCTTGATGTCTGTTTTGTACCGAGGTGCCCAAAACTGAACACAGTGCTGAAGGTGTGGCCTCACCAATGCTGACCTGCTAGCTGCACTATTTCTAATACAGGCCAGGATGCTGTTGGTTTTCTTGGCCACCTGGGCACACTGCTGGCTCATGTTCAGCCACTTGCTGATCAACAACACCAGGTGCCTTCCTGCTGAACAGCTTTCCAGCCACTCTTCCCCAAGCCTGTAGCATTGCATGGGATTGTTGTGGCCCAAGTGCAGGACTCGGCATGTGGCCTTGTTGAAGCCTGTATGATTGACTTCAACCCATTGATCCAGCCTGTTCAGATACCTCTGAAGAGCCTCCCTACCCTCAAGCAAGTCAACACTCTCACCTAACTTGGTGTCGTCTGTAAACTTACTGAAGGTGCATTCTATCTCCTCATCCAGATCATTGATAAAGATGTTAAACAGAAGTGGTCCCAGTACTGATCCCTGAGGAACACCACTTGGGACCAGCAGCCAGCTGGCTTTAACTCCATTCACCATTCTCTTTGGGCCCAGCCACCCAGACAGTGTTCTACCCAGCAGAGTGTATGCCCATCCAAGCCTAGGGCAACCATTTTTCTCATGAGAATGCTGTGGAAAACAGTGTAAAAAGCTTTATGAACAGTCTAGGTGGATGGCATCCACAGCTTTCCCTCATCGACTAGGAGGGTTTTCTTGTCATAGAAGGAGATCAGGTTCATCAAGCAGGACCTGCCTCTCATAAACCTGTGCTGAATGGGGCTGATCCCCTGGTTGTCCTGTATATGGTCCATGTCATTCAAGATGATTTGTTCCATGACCTTCCCTGGCACTGAGCTCAGACTGACAGGTCTGTAGTTTCCCAGATCCTTTCGGCCTTTCTTGTATGTGGGAATTACATTTGCTGCCCTCAAGTCCACTGGATACTTCCCAGTTATCCAGGACTGCTGGTAAATGATGGAGAGAGGCTTGGTGAACACATCCACCAACTCCTTCAGTACTCTTGGGTGTAACCTATCCAGCTCCATCAACTTTTGTGTGTTTAAGATCATTGACTATTTCCTCTTGGATTATGAAGGTCTCATTCTGCCCCTCCTCCCTGTCTTCCAGCTCAAGGGGCTGGGTGTCTAGGGAACAGCTAATTCTACTTGTAAAGACTGAAGCAAAGAAGGCATTATGTATCTCAGCCTTTTCCTCATCCCTGTCACTATGTTTTCCCCTGCATCCAATAACGGATGGAGATTCTCCCTAGTCCTCCTTTTGTTGTTAATGTATTTATAGAAACATCATCTATTGTCTTTAACAGAAGTAGCCAGGTTGAGTTCTAGTTGGGCTTTGGCTCTCCTAATTTCCACCCTACATAGCCTCACTACATCCTTGTAGTCTTCATAAGAGGCCTGCCCCCTATTCCAAAGGCCATAAACTCCTCTTCTGTTCCTGAGTTCCAGACAAAGCTCTCTATGCAGCCAGACTGGTCCCATGTTGTCCATCCCCCCCTCCAGTACAAAGAGGACAGAAATAATATTAACAGCCATAACTACCACAAGAAATGCCTGTCCTTATGGATCAATTTACTAACGCATTTTCCTGGGAACACCTGTGTTAACTGCACAGCCCTTTACAAGTAAGACTAGAACAGTATTTTTACAAGAGTTACCACTTTTCTACCCGTTGGAAACATGTTAACCTGAAGAGAGATCAAGAGATATAATTACAGTCTGTGGATAATTTTAGTATTCCATTCCTATACCTTCAAAGTGCATAATTTCCATTTATCTGAACTTCAAGATGATTGGTTCACATTTTTGAATTACAATTTCCCAAACAGAAATAAAGACTTATGTTTCTCCTTACCTCTCACTCCCATTTCTGTGAGAACTAGCATACCTCCTACATCCTGCAGGCTTACTGCCTTACCTAGGTCCCCACCATGGGAGGAGGCCCAGCTACCAGGGAGGCATGCCTTACTGCTGTGTACCTGTGAATGCTCTCCTACAGAGTTCTGTCCCTTTCTAAAAAAAACTGGGCACTAAGTAGGTTCCTCACAACACTGTAACAGCTCTTATAGCTCTCACCAAATCCCTTCTTAATCTCAGCTAATAACGAATGGTGACTCCACTACTCCCCTGGGCAGCCTGTTCCAATGCTTAACTACTCTTTCAGTGAGAAATTCTTTCTAATAACTAATCTGAACTTCCTCTGGTGCAACTTGTGGTCATTTCCTTTTGTCCTCTTGTTTGCATGGGAAGTGTAGCGAGGCAGCACTAATTTTGCATAGGAAGCATAGAGAGGTGGTAACCACTATTCATACCATTAATTCTTTCCACAAATTGAGTTGATGGTCACAGAGACTCTCTACCCTTTGCTTGGTAGGCAATACATATGAAAACTTGTCAGGGGGACAAAGCCACTTATCTTCTGATGCACTTCACTCCACTTCATCAGGCGGATTTTGTCCCCTGCTCTAACTGCAAGGACACTTCTTGTGTCAGCTTGTTCAGGTCAGAGTGTCCCTTACACAATGTTTGAAACATCAGCTCATTCAGATCAGACTTCAACATGGAGGAAACTTTAAAAACACACCCCTAAACTTCACTGGCTATAAAGAAGTCATTCAGACTTGCAGTACTGGTCTGACCCCTTTCCCAGTGAACTCAGGATAGTAATCAGAATGATGCAGCAGCACACAGAGAAACCTCAGACAACAGAATTGAAGTGAACATCTTAGTTCGGTGCTTCACATTGGCTGATCCATCCTACTTTTTGGCTAGACTAGTTAGACTTGACTAGATTGTTGTACTAACACACCTGCTTAACATCTCTGGGCCTGAGATAATGCTGATGTCTCCATTATACGGAACTGGCAAACTCCAAAATGCTTTCAGAGGGCCCTGAAAATACAGAAAAGCTTTCCAAGAGGAAAAGCATAGTTTACGGAATAAAATATTAACTTAAACATTTTCATGAAGAGACATGGGCATCTTAGTTATATACTGGTCTGGTAAACAAAGGTAGAATGAAGGAGATACAGGACAGATGGAAGGCACACTGATGCAATATGTAATACTCATTAAGCTGAAACCAAATATCTCTCATGTAAGCACTGCTTTCCTGCAGATTCTAAAAAAAAAAAAAAAAGTACACTTTCAAAATAGATGGAGTGCAGATATGTATTGATACTTTTGGTCTGGCTACATGTGATGCCTACTTCTAGTCCAATAGTGTGCCAAAAAGAAGACTCACTCAGGTATAACTCTACTGATTCAGGAAGAGTGACATGCTTCCCTTAACTCAGAAACCTCATGGAAGTAAAAACTCAGAAAGGACTCAAGAGCAGACAGGCTGGATGCTGGACCCATGGGTGGAGGAGAGCCTGGCTGGAGAGTGGTATCATCAATCCAAGTTTGCAGAACAAGAACTCATTTTAAGGTCCTCAGGGTATTAATTGCAAGCTGCTACCTTCGAGATCCTGGTACACATTCTTGACAAACTCCAGCTGTTCACAGTGCAGCTGGTACCATTTGTATGAACAATAGCTCACAGTTCGTGCTTGACAGCCTGCCGGGCTAGCAGTTACCAACCAGATGCCCAGCTGCAAAGGACATTGACCTCCACCTCCAAAGGCAACCACAGAACACTGGCTATCACAGTGTTCTTTCCTTACAGTGTTCTTTAGAGGTTGTTGCCCTTGTGGGAAGGAACAGCATGTTCCTCATGCTGTGACACATCCAGCTGCATTGCATGTTGTTTGGACTGAATCCTTCTCCAACCTCACCACATCAAAACGGCTTTCATGCTTTCCTTTTTGCATAGTCTGTCATTACTTATTACCTGGTACTTGCTCCTCTACCATACTGGAGTGTTTCTAAGATTGTAAAGCACCATGTTTCATGGTCCACTTTTGTAAAAGACATCATGTTGTTTTCCCACAGGCAGCATCTGCTTGTTTTCAGTAAATACACAAATTGTTTTAAAGATCACTTCTGATTTGGATATAGCACCAGGAATTGGAACAAGACTTCTCTGTCTTCTTCCAGGTTAAGATGTAAAGGGGATTTTGCTGCAGGAGAAATTTCAGAAAAAGCCTCTCCATCCCTGACTGAACCAGGCTTCTCACTCACAACACTCTTTTCACTGATAACTGACTTATTTTAGAAGAGTTAGGACTGAATGTGCTGATATTACCAAGCCACTCAAAACACTACAGAATTTTTGCACCTCTGTTTCTGTTTTAGGATTATGACTGTGAGATATTTTTCAGGATTTTATTCCGTGTCTCACTGGATTCTGTCACTTTAAATTACTCAGGAAGACTGCAGAATGTGTCTTTCCTTTCCACAAAGAAGTCACTAAAAATCAGTTCAGGTTTAAAATAAGTTCTTTCTTGCTCACCTTCCCTCCTACATCCAGCAGAAGAGAATCTCCACATGTTCTTCCAAAACTCACATGTTGAAAAATTACTTTTATTTCTGATCTTCAGGGTCTCACCCTTACATTATCATGAGCAACACCCCTGTAAGCAGCTGGGATTTAGATAAAATGTGGTCCTGGTGAGCAGCCCTGCCTGGGATGCCCCTGCATGACTATGCTCCCAGCAAGACAGGGAAGACATCCCAGGAGAGCGACTTGGGCTCAACAGGCATGAAGAAGTGGGACACAGGGCTCAGGTCAGGATGCCAAGCTTCTGAGTGAGAGTGACATGGATAAAGGTTTCTGTCTCACTGCTCTGCTTATCACACATAATGGACAACATCCACTGATAGCCTCTTTCTCACTGTTGGTGGAGTAATAAGGTGTAGGGTAAATGTTAGTCCATCTGTATTTCCTGCTGGCTTCACCTACACCCCTCTGCAGAATATTAAAGGCAGACAGCTGTGCAGCAAAGATCTGACACTTCCTGGTATTCTTCCTGTTGCATTACATGACTGGGCAGCTCTGCCGTCATCACCTCTTTCCCTTTCTAAAATGGCAATATTTACAGTAATTTTACAGCCCAGCCTGGACTGTTTGCGTGCTCCAGTTTTTAGGACATCACTGTTGTGCTTTCTTTTATCCTGTTCCTGTTACACGTGCCCTTGTAATGCCATACAGGGGAAGCATTTACCGTGTTAGCACTTATAGCCAGCACTGCATTTCACAAGTTCAATTTCTGCTTACATTTTTAAACTACATGGTCCAGCATGACCCAGAATTTCATCATCCAGAAACTGTTGGGCCTCTGAGTTCACTGGTGAAATTTCTTTCTCAAGATGCAGATATAATCTGGGTTATGTCATTGAGATAATGTCCTTGAAAGATCATTAGCTTTCATAAGAGGATAGCAGCCTTTTCTGAAGGTATTAACAGGAGAACTGTGCAGCCATCACCAAACATGCACACCTGGATCACAGAAATGAAGAATGAAAGCTGTACCACACCATCGTTCACACCATGTCTCTCATTATCCAACGAATCTGTTTGTCTGTAATTTTAAAGCCTGAAATGGGGCTAAGTAGAAGAGAAGTGCAGGAAGGAGGAAGCAAAAGCACAGAATCCAAGTAATGCATGCCTTGAAAGGAAGATAGGAGTAACTGAAACATGATGAGCAGGCATTTGATGCCATGAATGGCATGGCCTGCTGTTGGTGAGGTTGGGAGATGACTAACAATTGGGTAGGCTTGGGTAGGTGGATTCCACAGTAGCTGACATTAGAAATGAACAAGGAATTTCGTGGGAGAAACTGAGAAGAAAGATTGGTTTTAAAAAGTCTGTAGAGGAAGAAGAAGAAGAAAACAAAATAGGTGTCTTAGGAAAAATAACTATGATACCTAAACAAATCATAAATCAGAAAAACAAGATAGTATTCCAGCTAACTTCATTAGATAAGGGTCTTATAGCGTTAAATTAAATTAAATTACATTAAGTTAAATTAAATTAAACTATTAAAGCAATGCTTTGTGTTTCAACCAGGGCTAATGTAAACACGTCAAGCTCTCAGCATAAGACAAACATACCTTACTTAAAGGAACAAGGACAAATGACTGTTATCTTTCATAACTCCTGGATTTCTACTCTTTACATTTAGTTTTCACACACACTTTGTTGTCTATAGATCCAGTCAAATTGTGTGGTCAATCTGTGTGTCAGTCCTGACACTCCAGATGGTGCAGGAAACTTCATATTTTTGTGTAAGTACAAGCTCAGTCTGGCTGTAAATTCTTCTCTTTTTCACTCTTTTTCCTGATCCACAAATGACTGTCTTCTTCTCAGATGCTTTTTACACCTAACATGACTTCCTTTGTTCTTCTGTTATAGATTAACATCAAAAGGGAAAACAAATTTGAACTGGAAACCATTCTTGCTTCTAACAGTTTTCCTTTGCCTAAATCCATTACGTTTGTCTTAGGAAGAGGTCAAAGGGCAGTCCCACTATTACAGGACTACCTTGGTAAAGTTGTGGTGTGTTTAAGTAATACTGCAACACAGCCAAAAGAAGCCCAAGCCCCATTGCAGAAAAAGCAACAGAAACCACCGTTGACAAACATACCTCCATTTTACTCATACTGTGCACCCAGGGAGTCAGGTCCACCATCTCCTCAGGACACCCATGTAGGACACTGCTTCAGTTACACTGTCTGGTGATGACAAATATATGCAAAAGCTTTCAACAACCTCCCTAAAAATTAAAACAACTAGTTTTTATTCTGTTTTGCTTGGATACAAAGGACAATGGATGATCATACTCTTCAAAACAATTCTTTTATATTTCTGAAGATTTATAAGTCCTGTTCAACTGCTTCTTTTTCCAGATCATTCTCAAGTACTTCAGCCTTTCCTGAGAGCTCAAGTTTTTAAAGTCTTTTATCATTCTCCTCTTGGATCTCTCCTATTTGCCTGCGTCTTCTTAAAGCCTGGTGTAAAAACTCCAAAACTTAGTATAATACTTACAATCTTAAACTAAGAATTGTCTCTTTTGTCTCACAGACTATGCTCCTATTAATAAATTCAAGGACAAAATTTTGCTTTTTCACGAGAATATCTTCTAATGATCTCAGTCCAAGGCCCAGATATCTCATCAACCTTTTACACAGTATTTTATGTGACCCTTACTCTGTTGTGGTAGTTGTGCATTTGATTTCTCTTTCATTATGAATTTCATTCCTTTATGAATTTCTTTCTGATTCGGACCATTAAAGCTTAAAACATCACTAAATAGCACGAAGCAGAAGCTTAAAACATCACTAAGTAGCATGATTTCACATAAGTGGTGAGAGGCATACCTCAGCCTGCCATATTTAGACCCATATACCAGAAGACAGGGGTGTTAAGTGCTGCAAATGAAATACCACCTGGATCTGTTGGACTTTGAGATGGTTGGAGTGTCTTTTCCCTCTAGGCATCATTTGTAGGTAAGTCTAAGTGACTTTTTAAAAATAAATGAGCGGCCTAAGAGGAACACACAACATGAAAAAGATAAACAGATTTTTTAACAGCATTCAGATCAATCAGAAATTGTTTTCAGGAATAGAAAATGCCAGTTTGTAAAAACAGTAATAAGCAGTGCTAGTGGTCCAATGGAAAGAGAATACTTCTGTCCACTCACCAAAGACAAGAAATGTCTTGAAAAGATTGGAGATGATCAGGGAGATCCGATTCATCAAGTGTCAGGAGAGGACCTTCCTATTGTGACTCTCATATGTGAACTTGGATCACACAGGCAGGCAATTCTTTAACCGTTTAAGTGATTTCATTATCTGGGCCATGATCATCAGCATAAGATCTATTTATACTAGTGCTGGACAAGCAGAACCACACCAGTAGTGGCACTGGAACTTCTGTAACCCTACCGATGGGATAGTAAATCCTGGTGTTACATTACACCATGGCAGCTGAGGTCCAGCCTCATGGAGGGAGAGGAAGAGAGTAAAGTCAGATTAGCCGGACGTTAGATGTTAGGAAGAAGTTATTTACTATGGGAGTGGTGGAATACTGGAGCAGGTTGCCCAAGGAGGTGGTGGAGGCCCCATCCCTGGAGACATTAAAGATCGGGATTGATGAGGCTCTGAGAAGCCTTATCTAGTTGAGGATGTCCCTGCTCACTGCAGGGGGATTGGACTAAATGACCTTTAGATGTCCCTTCCCACCGAAGGCATTCTATGATTCTAGATGCTGTCATTTGCCATCTGGGGAACTACAGTACAGAGATCAGTGGTCTCTCCAGGCTATTCCATGGGCTGGTGAAAAAACAGATATTATTCCTAGGTCACAAGCTCTGACTTGTCCAGAATCAGCAAACCATGTGAGTCTCAATCTAGACCAAGAAGGGACAGTGAAGGTCAAAAATCAGCACCTTTTCCTTTCAGGAAATGCATGCTAGATCTTCATCCTGTGCAAATCCAAATAGCTTTCTAGGGAAAATGGTTTCATTCTGTGTCAGATGAAGACCTGGCACTATGTTTCTCCTAGATCATTAATTTCGTGACATCATTTACCAATAGAATTTTTTTTCTGCTACACTGCAGTGTCATGAGACAGCTGTCTTAGCAACTAAAATCACTCTTAAACAAAGCTTCCTTTCCTTAATATTAAAGTCTTCAGTTCACCCTTAATCCTATCAAATCAAAGTACAGTAGTGTTACAGTATAGTGTGAGAGAAAGCTTTTCTGCAAGCTCATTCCAAAACCTATGCAGCTCAGATATATTGTCTTCTAAGAATTTCAGCATAACGTTCATTTTCTTTTCATATATTTTTGCAATGATTCTCAGCCTGAAAGACCGTTTGCTGAATCAACCAAAGTTTGTTCAACATGTGATAACACAGCATATAATGTTTAATATCAAAGCTCCATCTTTCTTTAGCAGGACACAAGTATTACCTTTACAGAACAATTAAGTCATATAAGTACAAATTAACTTGTGTTTGGCATACATGTTTTCTTTGTATATTCTAAACAAACAATTTGTTGCCAGGGATATGAAAAGAGTCCACTAGACCTACATGAAAATTGAAGAACATATACTGAGAATTCAGTCTGTATGGCAAGTGTTTGTTCTACAATTTAGAGAATAAAAAGGAACAGCATCATGTGGTGCCCCACACGTGACTGCCCCGAATTAACCCCCAAATTAACCAGTACACATCAAATTTAATCTTTAACATCACATAGTTGCAATGAGCAATTTATAAGTTGAAAAGCAGCTCAGAAGCATGGCAAGTAATACTAAACAATAGAACCTAAATAAAAGAACAGCGTCTCTTATAAAAGATCAAATGAAAAAAAAAAAGTGTCGCTAAAGTATACTTTCCCAGTTTTCTTTCTTCACTCATTCCTTTCTGAGAAGACCTGACACATTTTCCTGTACCAATTTACCATATCCAGTAAATATCTAGAAACACTGAAGATGATGAAAACCTCAACGAAATATTTGAGTTAGAAACTTGTTCACGTCCCCTCAACTTTAGACACTAAATTTCTGTATAAAGGTACAAGTGCACATGCAGATATTGCCGGTAAGTTATTGTAGTGTTTGCTCAGGCAATAAAAGAGGAGTTACACCTTATCAAAATTTCCAGAAAGAAGTCAATTTTCAGCTTTTGAGCTAACTGGAAGCCTGAAACTGCATTGTGTTGTTGCTGGGGCTAAGTTCATGTCCTGTACCTACGCAATGACTCTTCCCTAGGTAGATGTTTATCTAGCTGTGGTAAAAAGAAACTAGATTGCAAGGTTCAAGCAAATCATAGAATCATAGAATATCTTGGGTTGGAAGGAACCCTAAAGATCATGTAGGTCCAAACCCCTGCAATAGGCAGGGATACTTCCCACCAGACCAGATTGCCCAAAGGCCAACCTGGATTTGAACACATTCACTGATGGAGCATCCACAACTTCCCTAGGCAACCTGTTCCAGTGTCTCACCACCCTCAGAGGGAAGAATTTCCCTCTTATTTCTATCCTAAATCTACCCTCTTCCGGTTTCAAACCATTGCTCCTCATCCTATCACTACAGGCCTTTGTAAAAAGTCCATCTGCAGCTTTTTATTGGCCCCTTTCTGATACTGCAAGGCCTCTACAAGGTCTACCTGGAGCCTCCTTCAGGCTGAACAAGCCCAGTTCTTTCAGCCTGTCCCCATATGAGATGTGCTGCAGCCCTCTGATCATCATTGTAGCCCTCCTCTGGATCCACTCCAAACACATCTGTGTCCTTCTTGTGTCCAGAGCAGGATGCAGTACTCCAGGTGGGGGTCTCACAAAAGCTCAGAAAAGAGTAGAAGGGCAGAATCAACTCCCTCAACCTGCTGGCCATGCTTCTTTTGATTCAGCCCAGGATATGGTCATCTTTCTGAGCAGCACTCACACATT
Organism: Chloroceryle amazona; assembly: GCA_027560015.1. NCBI lineage: Eukaryota > Metazoa > Chordata > Aves > Coraciiformes > Cerylidae > Chloroceryle > Chloroceryle amazona. The sequence continues at coordinate 13,626 of JANHFX010004057.1, forward strand.
GCTGGCCCATACTGAGCTTTCCATCAAAAAGAAAACTCAAGTCTTTCTCCTCAGGGCTGCTGTCTATCCATACTCCACCCAGCCTGCATCTGTGTTTGGGATTGTCCTGATGCAGGTGCAGGACCTTGCACTTGGCCCTGTTGAACTCCATGATATTGGCGTGGGCCCTCCTCTCAATACTGTCCAGGTCTCTCTGGATGATGACTCTTCCTTCCAGTGTGTTGACTGCATCACAAAGCTTGGTGTTGTCTTCAAACTTGCTGAGGGTGCACTCTATTCCACTGCCCATAGCACCAACAAAGATGTTAAACATCACCAGTCCCAAGACCAGTCCCTGAGGAGCACCACTTGTTACACTTGGTCACCACTTGGACATCAAGCTGTTGATCACAACTATTTGAGTGCGACCATCCAGTCAATTCCTTATCAACTTTAACCAAAAATTATTTAGTTGAACTTCACTCACAGGTTTAACTGCAAGACTTAAGCAAACACTTCTGAACTTCACTCACAGATCTAATACACCACTACTGCAGGTTTTCATGGATATAATGGAATACTGCACTACTACAACTTAAAAGCAAAAATACACTATAACAACATAAAAAGCACACTAAATATTACATGTGTGTTACTTAATCAGCTGTGACTGCAAGCTTACAGAATGCTAATTATTTACCTACCCCTCCAGGTAGGGGTTCTCAATGACAGAATAGTGACTTTGGACAATGTCCCAGCCAAAGAGAAAGGGTCTCCATACAGGCAAGATGTAGCTTAAGAGACATGACTCCCAGTTTCAAACCTTAGGGTTTTTATGTTCTGGTTTACATAAATGTGGGCAAGGCTGGATTACACTGTCTGGATACACAATGTTGTTGGCTGAAACTAATACTGAAACCCTCCACGTTCTCTTTACCTTAGTTTCTCAGGCAACTGAATAGTGTCCTGGATTGAGACTCAGAACATACTACTTGTTCAGAGATTTCAAGGCTCAGCTTGTGTTTCAGTTCTTTGCATGTGGTAAAAGGAACAGTAGGGAAGATGGGTGCCCACTGCTGAATAAGGTGGGAACACTGGTAACAGACGATACAGAGAAGTCAAGAGTGACTGAATGCCTTCTTTGCTTCAGCCTTTACTGCTAAGACCAGCCCTCAGAAATCCCGGACCCTGGAAGTAAGAGACAAAGCCTGGAGGGAGGAAGACTCTCCACTGGTTGATGAGGATTAGGTAGAAATCACTTGGGTAAACTGAACATGCAGAAATCCATGGGCCCTGATGGGCTGCACCCACAAATGCTGAGGGATCTGGCTGATGTTGCTGCTGAGTCACTCTCTGTCATTTTTGAAAGATCATGGGGAACAGGAGAGGTGCCTGAGGACTAGGGGAAAGCCAATGTCACTCCAGACTTCAAAATGGTAAGAAGGAAGACCCAGGAAATTACAGACCAGTCAACCTCACCTCCATCAGCAGAAAGGTGATGGAGCAGCTCATTCTGGAGATCATCTCCAAGCACATGGAAGAAAAGGTTATCAAGAGTAGCCAGTATGGATTTATCAAAGGTGTAATGGTTTGAAAAGCAAACCAGCGAGAGACTCAAGTCAGAAATACAAAACAAAAGAAATGCAACAGTACAAAGA
>JANHFX010004058.1:0-22368 GCA_027560015.1 Chloroceryle amazona
CATGATGGCAATAAATTACACCTTTGCAAACTGGTGGCACCTCCCAGCCCTGGGGCTGGTCTGCACCTCTCATGCATGGGTTCCGTGGTGAGCGGTGAAGGGTCCACTGTCCCCTTCTTGTGGGGAAGGAGCTACATGATGCCCAAGCCATTTGTTACTGAGTCAGTGGCAAACTGATATCTTGCTGAATAACTGAGGTTGAAGGGACCTCCAAAGGTCTTTCATCCAGTCCCCATGCTCAAGCAGGTGCAGCTTTGGGGTTAGAGCAGGTTGCCAAAGCTTTGTGCAGTCAAGTAATAAATGTCTCCAAGGATGGAGTGTTTGTGAGCTCTCTGGACCCCTGCTCCAGTACTCCATCACCTCTCCTGGGAAGGTTTTCCTCACAGCTAACTGAAATTTCCCTTACTGCAACCAGTGGCCATTGTCTCTTGTCCCACCTTTATGCAAATCCAGGAAGAGTCTGGATCCCTGTTCTGTGAGCCCTCCCATTAGAGAGCTGCAAACACTAATGAGATCTTCCCTTCCCCTTCTCCAGGCTGATCAGACTCAGCTCAGCCTCTCCTTGTGCCTCCCATTCTCCAACCCTGACTATTTTGGTGACCTCTGCTGAACTTATTCCAGTACCTCAGTGTCTCCTTTGTACTGGGGAACCCTAGACTGGACACAGCATCCAGATGTGGTCTCCCAAGTGTATGGCCAAAGAGAAAATAAATAATCACTTCCCTTGACCAGCTTGATGCAATTGTGCTGAAACAGCCCAGGACATGGTGGACCTTCACTGCTGCTCAAGGAATTACCTTGCCTGGACAGCAACTACACGGGTGGATCATTGATCTCTGGGCACAGGTTTCAGCTGAGTACAAAGCAGCCCGTCTACCAGCTTGGCACAGGTAAGTGATGGAGTTGGACACATCCACCATTGTCATCTGTTGTCCAGTGTGAAGGGTTATATCTCAAACAGCATGTCCCTGGCCTTCCCTCTCCCTCCTGCTTTCTAGGGCTGCAATTTCTTCCTGCTGACTTCTCATTTCATGGCCTTCATGTGGGCTGTATAGCCTCTAAAACTTGACCCTTTCCACGTGAGGGCAAGCGTGATCCCTGCACACAGGGTGCAGATGTACAGCCCTACCCATGCAGTGAGGGAAGGGAGGGATCAAGGCTCGGGTAACAGCTCAGCTTGGGAACAACCCTTTCTGCCTGGACATGTTATCGTTTCTTCCCAGAAGATGTGAGCCATGGGAGAAGAACAAAAGGCTCTCTGGGTATGGGTTTGCTGGTTTCCTACAGGGTCAGCAGGAAGAGTAGGTGCCCTACATTAGCTGTCTATGGAGAAGGTGCTCTTGGGTTACAGCCCAGGCTGTGGCTCAGGTTGCCTGCACATAGCTCAGTGTGACCACAGCTTTGGTTACTGCTGAGTTGGAACAGCCACTTTTCTTGTGGAGTATCCCAAAGGATGTCCCAGCTTGGCTTGCCCCTACACATGATGGAAATGGCCAAGGCAGAGACTCTGAGGTGGAACTAGCACACCTCCAAAAGGCAAGAACAGCACTAGAAATGGGGCATGTATTGGTAGGCAGGGACATCCCCTGTGTCCTTGAACTGTTTGCTCTGTTGCTGTAGCTGCTGCGGCACCTGGCAGAGTCACCCTTGGGTTTTGCTGGAGGTTCATAACCCGGGACTGTAAAGGATGCAAAGTGGAAGCCAGATCTGATGCCACTGACCTTCCAGTTAGTGTGCCCTGTGGTAGCCAGGGATGGACCAACTGCACTGTTCAAAGTTGTCCCCTATTCAGGACTCGGATCAGGAAGACTTATTCCTTACTCCTCTAAGCCTCCTTCCTCAATTACCAAAACCCACCCCTCATTGGGGTCTGCCTTAAGGGGAAGAATCTCTAGTAAAGCAACTCAGATGTTTTACCATTGTTTACAACTTTCATTTTAACATCACACGATGATGAATATTACTGGCATCATAAGGAAGCTAAAGACTGGTGATGGTTCAAAGGGGCCAAAGAAACAAAAGAGAGATAAAGCTGGTACCTGTAGGAAGTAGGAACTCATGGGATCCTCGTTGCTGTCCTCGTTGTAGTATAGTCCTCCAACAATGAAGATCTGATTCTCTTTGGTCACCAGACTGATGTGATTCTTTGGGATTTGGGTAGACATGGAGGCAAAATAGCACTCGTTGGCAGTGGGATCATAGGCCACTGCTCCACTGTCGCTCACCATGAAAATAAGGTCCTGGAGGAACATCCCAAAGCGCATTGTGTCATTTAAGATGCCTGGGAGAGCATCCTCCTCTGTATCTTCCTCTGCATCTACCGTTCCATTGACAACTGTGTCTTTCTCTTGCTTTTCACTGCTTTTCTTCACTTTCTTCTTTTTCACCACAGTGATTTTACCTTTCTGGGCATCCTTCACCATCTGCAGTTTCTTGAGCAGCTCCGGGCTGGACTTCACCATGGCATGCTTCTCCACGTGGTCCTTGATGTAGTCATTGGGCATGAGGCGGAAGCGGATGCTTTCAAAGATGACAGGCAAGGCCTTCTGACGGTTCTCACGGTCCTTGGTCCCCACCCACTTCATCACTACTTCGAAGACAGTCTCCTCTTTCTCGATGTTGAGGGAGTCACTGGAGATGATTGCAATGAGCTCGTCGGGGGAGAGCTGGTAGAACTCCTCATCCCGAGAGACCAGCACAAAGCGATCACAAATGAAATCACGAGCTGCCACGGCCAGCCGGGCACAATCCAGCATCAAACCCAGCCTGAAGATAGCCAAACAGTTGCTGAGGCAGAGCCTCTTCTGCAAGAAGGACACGCAGACAGTGAAGATGGAGGGGATCTGGAACATGTTGGCCACAGAGAAGATGTCCTGCACATTCTGCTCGGTGATCTCCAGCTCAGAGGTGTAGATATAATGAAGGATCTTGCCCATGACATCTGGATCAACATCTTCCAAAGTGACCTCCCTCTTCTTGCTCTCTTCCATGTCCGAGAGGAACATTGCTCGAAAATAGGGGCTGCAAGCTGCCAGCACCAGCCGATGGCAGGGAAACTCTTTCCCCTTGACTTTTAAGACACAGTCCAGAAACTTATTGTGGTCCAACATGTCTTTGAGTCCATCCTGGAGGAGAGTTTGCTGGTAGAGACGCAATTCTTCCACTTGATCAAAAGGCAAACCCATGGTGAACAGCAACCACTCCTTTTCCCCCCAGTCTTTCTTTTTTAAATATATATATATGAATATCTATACCTGAGCCCCTGGTAGAGAAACTTACTCAAAGCAGAGCTTGCAGGTCTCCCTCGCTTCCAGACCGTCAGCAAACTGGGAATGTGAAAGGCTTGCTACTATTGCAGCTGTCTGTGCACTTCAGTTTCCAGCATAGGGCTTTATATATAGCCACAGCGTTATGAAGCTTAAGGAATCCATAGTGGAGCATGTGTAAGCCGATCACCCTTTAATATGACACATGGGACACAGAGGGAGGGAGGGGGGGGATGGGGGAACAGCTGTACTCCCCACCCCGATGCTTCAGGAAGGGTCTGTCAGCCCATGAGTCACCAGAGGGAGGGGGTAGGGGGGAGCTGGAGCTTTTGCTGCCGTCCCATCACGGGAGACGTGCGCAACCCATCGGCTCAGCCAGAGTGCTTGGGAAGCAGCCTCCAGATGAATCAAACACCCCAATCTGACTTCTGGGTCATGAAAGGCAAGGCTGGGAACTTTCTCTAGACACTGCTAAATGGACTGCTCTGAAACTGCTAAACCAGTAGCTGGGTTAAAAATAGACCCCGAAGTCAAAGCTGGAAAGATGTATTAAGGGAGCATCTTATGTGGGCTGGGTGACACCCCCAACTCCATCCAGCTCACTCCCAGGGCTGCTTTTCTGCACTGGTTTGTCCTTTATTCTCCTCTGGAGTCACTTTGCAGGGGGGTAGAAAGTGAAGATAAAGCTCCTTATTTACACCCCTGGATGGGATGTGAGAACTGTGCTGGAAGTGTCACTAAAGGAGGAGGCTCGAGGAGCCTGGGAGAGCCTGGCCCTGCTTTGCATTATGTACGTGGGCCTGAGTAGCACAGTCTCTGGACACCTCATCATTAATAAAGCCATCTTTTCCACATCTTGGAGACAGAGGGAGGGTCTGAGGCAGAACAGAAATAAAAAGGCAGCAGTGGTGGGCTTCAACTCACAGCTTAAGACATCTAAAATACAGGTGTCTTCTTTTGTCTTCTTGAGGATCAGCTGTTAAGATCTACTGGAGGTTCATCACTCCCATGCTGAAGTCTAGAGCCCCAGGAGGACAACCTCCTAGCCTTGAGCTGCTGATTCAGAAAGGCTGAGGTCTCCAGCATATCTGTGTCCTGTCTGCACGCCCAGGGATGTTTAGGAAGCCACATGGGTCTTCAAATGGCCAGTCCAGGTCTAGGTCTTCCCGTGGAGTTCATGAAGAAGTAAATGAATTTTGACAGACGTGAGTGAGAAGAGTGACTGTAATTATTTATACCTGTAGTAAAACTTACACACGAATCTGTTTTATCTCCCTTCCTATGGACCCTCTGGGCTGGCTGGCACTCAGTGGTGGCACAGACTTAATTAATGATTTAATTAAGCCTAGGCAAAGATATCAGCCACTCTTCTTGGTGCATTTAAAGCCACATAACCCCTTAACCTGGCATGGGTGTGTTTATAAAAGTGCTTCATGTCATGATGGTTATCTACATAAGCGGGAAGAGGGAGGGAGCTATACTGGTATGAAGCTCTTTCATACTGGTGAGGTTCCAGCAGCATCTGGGAGGTACCAATATAGCAGGGAAATAATCACAAGCTGTTTTTGGAGCTCACATCATAAGCTTTTCTTCTGTGCTGCTCATCTATGATGGGATCAAATGATGAGCGCTGATTTTTTGAATTGGGTCGAACTTCTCCGCTCTCTGACATCTGAGGCTGGACAAGCCCATCCTTACTTCTCCCCTCCCTCTGCTTTAGCTCTTCACTTTCCCAAGTTTAATCTGGTGGTGTTGTGCTGGGATTTCTTCCCCCACGCCCCCATCCTTTAATCTCCCTTGAGCCCTGGCTTGTTTTCCTTTCCTCTCTGCTGCTTGGCATCTGCTGCTGACCGAGGTTTGCTTCCCTAGTCCCCCATCACCTGGTGCTGCTAAAATACAGCTACAGCCCATCCCTTCCCAGAGGAGCTCCCAGGCTGGGGCTGGGGCTTCTCCCAGGTTTGTGGACCCCCCCAAGGGAAAGAGCACCGTGCTGTTTCCAAGCCTGCTCTAGGATCTCCATTGGCTTCGGTGGCTTTGCACAGTGCCTGGACCAGCTCCAAGACTTGGGGAAGCAGCCCTGGTTTTTCAAGAGCAATGTCTCCTCTGTGCACTGGGTCATTTAGGCTGCTACGAGAGACATGTGTCTCTGGGAGCTGTTTCACTGCACCCGTGTTAGACCTTGCCTGAGATGAGAGGACTTTGTTGACGTCCGTCTGTCCCCATTCACCTTCAGACAGTTTAATCATGAATTCAGACTGGACACCTTTAACTGTTGGCAGTGCCTCCTGACTCCAGCATTGCTGGGACACCATCCATGTAATAGCTCGTGGCAACAATCACACACATGGAATCCCCTGCCTTAGCTTGCCACCATCTTTTGTCATCGGTTCAAGACAGGGGCATCCATCCCAAGCCCTGTCATCACAATGGTTGTAGATCACATGCATGTCCCAGGCTGGACATGCAGGTTGTGCTCCATGTCTAACTGGCCCCAGATCTAACAGGACTACTACACCAGTGGACTAAGTCACTTATCAAGTGCCTCTCTAAATAGGCAATAGCCCCCCCACGACATGGGAGTGGTTGAGGACACATGGGAAGCATCCTAAGGAGATGCCACGTAGCAGGATCGCTCCCTCTCAATACAACATTTTAGAGCATAGAAGGAATTACAGCCATGTCAGGCTGGACTAGAAAGTGCCTCGTGTAGGCACTTTATTAGGAATTTGTAGTTGCAATAAATAACCTTGCCTTTCTTGGCTTTAGGGGCAAGTTTTACTAACAAGCAGGCAAATAACCAGACCAGATGAGATACACTTCTCCAGGCAGCTGATAAATCCTGTTTTACTAGGGCGTACGCTGAGGTCTCCTGCACAAGGCTGAGCTGGTTGAGATAGCATCACTTGGGTGCTCCTGGCCCACCAGACCTCTTGGGCTTGTAACATTTTAGAACAACAGTCGCTGAGGAGATAACTTCAGGCAAAGGGGGACAAAGCCCAAGTTCTCCCAAGAACTGTCTCTCTAACAAATCACTCCTCAGTTGGTGTCTAAGATTAGCTCCTTCTGGCAGCTCCAGCAGATGCAGCTGATGGGTAAATTTAGATCCTTAGTGAATGGGTTATTTTCTCTCCCAGAGTATCCAAGTCAGAAGGGCAATGCAGAGTCACTGGGCTTTGCCATGTGAGTCACTCAGACACCAGGAGGTGGGTGACTCTATTTGTCCTCCTGGGCAGCCAGGGACCTAAGCTGAGCTACCTGCAGAGACAGAGCCCTTGGTCTCGGCAGCTCAAGGTGGCTTCTGCTGTTTGAGGACATCCCTACGGAAAATAAGAGCTGAATTTTACACTGAACACATCATAGCTGTTTTTGTGGTAAAGAACAAATCTGGAAAAATGGAGATGCCAAGAAACATCTACTAAAGGTCCAGCAGCAGAGCTGTGTTAAAAAGGGATGTGCTTGGTGGCTGAATGGGCTCTGGGGATGTGACTAGGGGTGCCACCAAGGTATAATACTTCCCACATTTTTGGTTGGGCTCCCAGAAATAAACCCAACACAGCTACTAACTCAATAACTCCACGAATGACAGTTTGTTGGCAATAGCACATCATATTTCACCACTATGAAGGTGGAGTCAAAATAAAGATGAATATGAACCAAGCTGCAGCCAAACCTCCAATCTGGTGCTGCCACTAAGGTGGATCTCTGTTAAACTCAACCATGTCTTGTGTCACTATGAGGGGTGAGAGGTGAGGACCTGCAAGTGGACCCTTGTGCCTCTCAGCTCTGATGGCAGGGCCTTGCCCAGGGTGTCACCAACATTACAGCAGCACAACAGTGATGAGCAACAGGCACCATAGACATCCAACATTTATTCACTACATAAATGTATGACATTTATCAGGGACTTCACAAATTACTTTGGCAGAGCTGAAAGCTGGCTGGGAACCGAACCTGTTTCATCCACAGGGAAGCCAGAACACACCAGCACCAAGCATCTCGACACAGGTTGCAAAGTGGTCCAGATTCTGCCCTCACCAAACATTGCCATAACTCAGAGATAAGGCCACTGGAAGTTACTCTAAAGTGCAAGAGAGCCAGAGCTACGTCTCAGTTACAAAGCCACCTTTCCCCAAGGCACCACGTTTCACACATGTACATTTATTCAATGAACTCTCAAAGTAGCATCCCAAAGTCTGCTTCTCCAAGGAGGTTATTATGGGCTTCCCCTTCACCGCCAAGTCCCAGATCACTGCGTTTCATTCAGGATCTTTCTCCTTTGGTCTTACATATGTGCCTGTGAAGTCACAGGCTTAGGCTGGGTGCACCGAAGTTGGCTGAGAAAAGGGATGGATGGCTGGAGATGGGCAAGAGTTGGCTACAGCATCTTCTGTTCCTCAGCCACGGGTAGGAATGTGAGCTTAAACCATTGACCATGGTGTGTGAAAAAGGCAAGTGTGATTTGGTTTGAGTCCCAGGACGTGTATGACAGCAGGATGGTCAGAGTGGCCACATCAATCTCAGACCCAGCAGTAGAGAGCCCTTTGGGTCTGGGGTGAGACACGTGTTGTGTTTCTTTGGCATAACCTCTGCCTAGGTGACCTGTACATGATGCCTGATGGCTGTGAAGCCCACATAGCTCCTGCACTCTCAGCTATGCCTGATATTGGTTCTAAATCATGGGTTTTCAAGCCATTGAGTGCTGGAGGGGCCTGTTCTGCAGAGGTCGCAGCAGCTGCTACTCTGCATCACTGAGAGCAGTGAGGAGATCATTACCCTCCAGGCTGCTGGTCCTGGTCCTTCTTCCCTTTGCTATAGAGACCGTGCTGTTTCTTGCTAGGTACGGATGGTGCTGAGCTGTTTCACAGTCCTTACTGCACAACCATGGGTGCTGAATACTAGACAGGGGATGCTGACCACTTCTTGCAGTGAAAGAAACATGGGATGCTTGGGCTGGAAGTGACCTGAAGATGGTTTGCTCAGAGCAGGCTCAGCACCATCTCATCCCTTTCCTATAGCTATATGTCTGGCTCACCCCAAGACTTCCAGCTGTGGGACTTGGAGAGTCTCCTCTGGGAGACATGGGCTACAGGCCCTGCAGGAGAGCAGAGTTCTGGTGGACCAGGTGTTATGGGAAGCAGGGGGTGAAATCTCCATGTCAAAGAGTCAGAAAAATGATGGGAATGGCTCTTTCTGGCGTTAAAGAATTGTCCTGGGAACCTACCTCAGCAGTCTGCCATGTGCAGGGAGCCTGCGAAACGCCCACTGTGTCTTAGAGAAAAACCCTTCCTGCAGCAAGGGGGTGACCTCTGCATTCCAGGTGACTTCTACATGGGTGAGCTACAGCAGTCTGATTGTCGGGAGTGCTTGGAGAGCCCTTGCCAGTGGCTGGTGTGGCAGCGGTAGCTGGAAGGGAGATGAGGCTTTGGGACAAGCCTGTGGATGCCTCCTTCTACTCCACCTTTGCTTTGTCACACTTCTCCTCCTCGATGGCCAGGATGCGCTCACGCTCTTTGATCAGCTGCACTCCACAGTATGTGATGAACCAGATGGATAAGGTGCTCACAGGGAAACCTAGAAGATGGAAGGAGACATGGTCATCTTGGTGTAGCTGCTGGCCTAACAGGATAGCTCTTCTCCAGCACTGCTGCCTCTCAGATGGGTTTGGGAGGCCCCCAGGTTCATGGTGGCCAGTGATGTTTTCCACTGAGGATCCAGCCCTACAGCTTCACTGAGAGAACAGCAAAATTTCCAGGATTGGATTTGAGTTGAAGTGATGCCTGAGACCACCAAGGCATCATGGACTGCAGCTAATATGAGAACATGCTGCAGGGCCTTTGAGCACTGTCTTACTCCTGAAACACCTTCTGGCCCCCAAGTTCAGACTTGGTGGTTGACTTTCCGCCCATTCTGTCTCTGCTACTAGGTCTCTTGACTTCCTATTGCAATACCTTCTAGCTGCCTTCCAGTACTTCAAGGGGAGGTACGGGAAAGATGGGGAGGGACTTTTTACAAGGGCATGTAGTGATAGGATGATGGGTAATGGCTTTAAACTAAAAGAGGGGAGATTTAGATGAAATGTAAGGAAGAAATTCTTCACCACGAGGGTGGTGAGACACTGGAAGTTGTCCAGAGAAGCTGTGGATGCTCCATCCCTGGAAACATTAAAGACCAGGTTGGATGGGGCTTCAAGCAACCTGATCTAGTGGGAGGTGTCCCTGCCATGTCAGGTCCCTTCCCACCCAAACCATTCTATGATTCTGTGATTCAACCTGCCCATATCCATCATTGCTCAGCACTGTGACCTTCTGGAAGCTTTGTCCCCTGCTGATTCTGAGGATCAACCCCAGCCTTGTCCTGTGCCTAGTTGGGACACAATGTGCACCCAGAGAAGCACTTGTTTTTGTCACCTAGGTAAGCGACCGAGAGCTGAGACCTCTCCTTCCACTTAAGAAATGTCTGATGACATTTGTAACCATGAATCTGGTATCCACAGCAGAAGGGAGACGCAAGCTTTGTATCTGCTAAAACAGGACCTCTGAAATGAATAAAGCCACCAGTAAAAGCCAGCTAGCTCAGCGGGCAGGCACTTCTGGCACACTGAGCCCAGAGCGTCACATTATCCATTCCCTACGCCAGCCCCGTCCCAGAGAGGGCTGGAGGATGTGGCCTCCTGATGACTATTTATACCCTGAGCTGCTCAGGAAGACTTCAAAATAGTGTCACTGTTCGACAACTGGAAAGGTACAGGTAAGACTATAGCACGAGGGTTTGTAGGTGTCACCTTTGGGTTGACTCAGGATTAATTGCTAAAGCAAAAGGAGATGAGGTAGGACAAGTAAATGACTTTGTCCAGCCAGGGGACCATTTCTCAGCCAGGGACTCGGCCGTCCTCGGTGGGGTGGATTAAATCATAGAACAATTTGGATGGGAAGGGACCTTTCAAGGTCATCTGGTCCAACCCCCCTGCAGTGAGCAGGGACATCTGCAACTAGAGCAGGGTGCTCAGAGCCCCATCAAGCCTGACAGTGAACGTCTCTAGGGATGGGGCATTGACCACCTCCTCGGGCAAGCTGTTCCAGTGTTGAGGGTGGGAGCTAAGAAACCACAGTCTGCACCTTTTGCAGAAGAATTAAGCACATCAGGAGCAGCCACATAACCAGCCAATGGCCAGGCCACTTTGGATCCAAGAGGATTCCAAAGTCCCAGTCATAGCATCGTAGAATCATTTAGGTTGAAAAGGACCTTTAAGATTGACTCCAACCCTTCCCCCAGCACTGTCAAATCCACCACCAAACCACGTCCCTCAACACCACATCTACACATCTCAAATCCCTCCAAGAATGGTGACTCCACCACTTACTTCCCTGGGCAGCTTGGGCCAGTGCCTGACAACCCTTTGGGAAAAGGTCCTCAACTCCTCTACCAGCGTTCTCCCATCAAGACAAGTGTCCATCAGAGGGGAAGGATGGCAGGACCTTACCTGTCAGAAGAAGTCTCTTGGTCACCAGCAGTGCAAACTCCAGGCTGTTGAGGGCTGGTATGTTGTAGAGGACAATGGCCCAGAAATTCACTGCCCCAAAAACTGCCCTGATCCGCCGAGACATGGACGCTGGTATTTTGGCCTGTGGAGAGGAGAGGCACAGACAGTGAGGAAAAATGGGGATGTAAGGAATGGGGATGCACTGGTCCAACTCCAGCCAACCTCCAGCTGGGTTCCCACAGGGGCAGGCAAAAATGAGAGCAGCCTTTAGTGTCTCTGGGATGAAGAAACATAAGGACAAGGTAAAAATTCCGCTCTGACGCTGAACCCAGATGCATTTGGGACTCGGGACCAGTGTTTTGAGGTCACATGTGTAAGAGAAAGATTTCATAGACAGTTTCATGCTATCAATGGCTGAGAACTCCTTTCTTCATCTGCCTTGAGGAACAGCTAACTCAAGGCAACAGATGAATGCTGGTGTACGCCAGGATTATTATTAGCAAATAATAATGTGCAAATAATAATGTGCAAATCATTCCCAGCTCCTGGTAGAAATTATTCCTTAGGAATTAGAAAAAAAACCCAAACAAATAATAATAATAAAAAAAGAAGAGCTGAAAAGTAGTGACAGGAGCAGAGTGACATTGTCACCAGCACATAATTCTCAGGAGCAGCTGCTGAGAGCAGAATGGGGAAGTAGTTTAGAGCAAACTTCAAAGAGCATGATGAATCCCCAGGACACTCAGGGCTGAGAATTATGGTGCCACAGGGAAGGAGATTTCACCACCCGTGAGTGCTGCAATCTGATTAGAAGTTCAATGAGGAGAGCAAAAGGGAAGGTTTCTCTCCAAAGTTTTTATTCAAAAGGCATCTTTATGGAACCAGTTTAGCACCTCCACACCTTAGGTTGGGCAAAACAAATAAGCAACAGAATGTTTTCCAGGATGGAGTTCCCTAAGCTCTTCTTTCAGCATGTCCCCGAGGCATCTTGGTTCCATCAGAGGCAGGACACTGAGCTTTGGGGTCGTTGGAAAGAATTCATTCTAGTACCTAAACATTGCTTTTATCAGAAATCAGACTGAAACCTCTCAGAATGCCAAGATGTTTTGCAAAACACAAAGAACAAGTTATTTCCTTGCCCAGGGCTTGGGTTTGGAACTAGATGATCTTTAAGGTCTCTTCCAACCCAAAGCATTCTATGATTTCCATATGGAAATGTATAAACATCTCCCAGTGGACAGACCTCAGATTTCATGCTCATCTGTGCTACTTAATGCCTCACTGGGGCAGCAGTCCTGGTTCTCTTGGACCTTTGTTTTCTCTTTGAAAGCTCCTCACCCAGATTAAATTTCCCATGAAGCATCCCAGGAAGTTTGTCTGGGTGGATGACACCATGCATGAAATGAATACAGAGCACCAGGACAGTGCTTTCCTTGCACATCTGAGTAGCTAATCACAAGGATGCTAAAGGACACAGGAGAGAGCTTCAGGTCTCCAGCCAGGAGGTCTGGACATGGAGCTGCATGACATCAGGGATATTGTTCTTCAGTCTCAGCTGAAAATGGATGTGACTTGTGTAAACAAGTCTGAGCTCCCCATAGTCATAGATGTTTTCCAGCAGCAGAGTTTGGTCCCAAATTCACTGAGCTTCCCCCACCCACTTGCAGCCCAGCTCCTCACCTCCAGTTTGGCAAAGGGCTCCTGCTGGAAGAACTTCTGCACCCAGAGCTCAAAGTTGAGGCCAAAGCAGTTGATGGCAGACCAGATGTAAACAATCTCACAAGGTCCCAGCCACAGGGTGGTGATGGCAAAGGTGGCAACACTCGCCATGAGCTCCTTCATGATATTGTCATGGTTCTCTCCGATGTGATCATACACGTACCTGATGAACAAGGAAAGTGGTCAGTGCCCTCCATAGTCAAGGAGACCCCCCCTAGAGTCCCTAATCCCACACTTACTCCCCACAAGCTCCTCACAGGCAGGTCAATCTAGAGCACCCCATCGAGAAAGGAAGGATTGGCTGACACGTTCTAGCAATAAACTGATTTTTGATGCAGTTCAGCTGCTCGTGGCTTGTGTTCCTCACAAATCTATAGCTCCTTAAGGACAAAATACCACCCTTTCCACCTCTGGCAGGTAAGGGGTTGGTAAAACATGAGGATCTGTAGAGCTGCACGCTATCTCTGACTCGCTGGTGCACAGGATTTCATCACCAAGCAGCTGCCACCTTCTGTAGAGGTTTGGCTCATATCTGAAGAGAGCTGAAGGGCTGAGGAGGACGTAGATGGAACTCAGGCCACCCTTGTTACCCAAGATATGAAAGACCTGGACTCAATTTCCCTTTCCTCCTGGTAGGATACAACTTGACTCTTCCTCCCTTGAGGGAACACTGAACTCACCAGGTTCCAAGGGATTTCTTGGACAGGACTCACCTGTTTCCAACTTTGGGTGGAGGCTGTTGCACTTTGTGGTAATTAATTAAATGGTCTCAGGGTTAATCAGACCAACTATAATTTCATGCCATAGTGGATTCACCCAGAAACGAGGACACCTCAGCTCTGGGATGAAGAGCATTTAATGCATTATTGCTATGTGATGAAAGAGAAGACCCTGGACCAGACCAGAGAGAGTTGATTAGACACTTACTTGCATAGCCAGTCATTAATTCCTCTGTCAAAATGCCTAAAATGGAGATGATAAAAAGCATGTTAAAACATACAGATTGATGACACCCTTCCACGTGGCAGTCAGCCACAAAAGGCAGCCAGTCCCCTGGCCAGGTCCATTTGAACCTTGTTCACGGCAGTTCTCCATGTTCCTACCTTGAACAGGTCCCACTATCGATGTGGTTGCAACCTCTCTCCTTATCTATCACTTCCTGCCCAACAATATTTCCCTGGGCTATGGCCAGGTCTAGACTAGAGGATCAGTGTAGACCATTCGGGGTAGGAGTCTCCAACTCCTAGACCAGCTACTCAGAAGCTCAACCCAGATGTCCTTCCCCTCATGCATGTTTTGTTCAGGTCAAATGTTCCATCTCATGTTGCTGTCACACCTGGGGTACTCACGTTTCTGCAAAGACGTAGAGCATGGTGATGCATTTTGGGGGCTGGGGTGGCTCCAAGTGGTCCAGTCTGGCGATGGTGTTGATGACCCCAAACATGACAGCAGCTTTCACCCAGTCGTACACCAAATTGGAGTAGGCCAGGCCAGCTGGAGCAAAAACGAGAATCAAATGGGTGAAGAGGACCACAGGGCATATAATCTTCAGGACTCCAGGGGACATCACGTCCCATGGGAGCACGTAGTCCACTGCAACAAACATAGCATCAGGAGGACAGTCTAATACTGTCTTGGACCAGCAAAGCTTTTAAAATTAACTATCTTTTTAAGAAGCTTGAACCAAAGGACTATCTTCTTGAAGCATTTGGGAGCAAACTGTTGGTCTTGGTAGTCCAATGAAGTCATTACAGACCTCATTTCTTCCCATTTAGGATAGTTCCTTCCCTCTGAGGCTTGTTAACTTATGATAAACTCATGACAGTTCAACTTTCACCTCTGAAGTTTTACTGACATCTCCAGCAAAATGCCCCTTGTCACCGTAGGTGTGCATGATGCTACAGCAGAGCCAGGGCCAGAACGTCTCACTTGGAGAGGTGTCTGACGCTGGAAGATAAACCCTATGGGAACAAACACTAAAGCTTTCAAACTCCTAAGCAAGGAGAAGGAAAATGCCCTTGTCTTGATAGGATTCAGCCCAGGGTTGCAGAGTGCCTTGATGTGAGAAGTGCCTGAGCTCCCACCGTGGGTCATCGGATCTCATCAGTACAGTCAGAAGAGCCTGCAGATGAATGGAGCTCCCTCTGGAGTAACACACATGCGTGGTCAGCCCACCCAAGTCTCATAGGACACCCTGAGTCAGCACTAGCACCATTCTAGCTTTGTTAGGATTTTCTCCTGGCCTCTAGTTACCACTCTAGAGACACACAGGATTCCTCCTACCCCTGCTTGTCCTCTGCTCATGTGGGTCAGATACCCCACAGCCTCTCAAACGCTGCCATCAGACATGTACGTGACCAGCTGAAACCCTCCAGCCAGCCACCAGCTGCATGCCAGTGCTGCTGATGTTATTCATCCTGGGAGTCCAGCTTCTGGAGGTCCAGCCTCACTCAAAGAGCAGCCAACTTTAAATGGAGAGCAGGTTGCTCTCAATGCTCCACATAAGCATTGAATATGACTTTATTTTTGAGGAGCTATCACCCCTCTGGGTCCCTATTCCATTGTTTGACCAGTCTATGACAACAATTCCTTACAGGCAATCAGACTTTGCTGTGTTGCACCTTGTTTGCTGTGTCCTGCTTCTTCCCTGACAGCTTCCAAGGACTGTTCACATCCTCTACAACCCTCCATTAGGCAGCTGAAGACAGCAGCTACAACCCCTCTGAGCTGCTTTCTCTACAAACTACACGTTTGGGTCATTTCAGTGGCTCACAAACACCTGTAATGGGTGGCCACTTCTGAAGGCATCTGAGATACCAGATGTACCTCTTGCAACAGCATGGGGTTGGTATTTTTTGGAGGTGCTGAGCACCCTTCCAATACAGAGAAAAACAATGGGGATGGTTTGGTGCTCAGCTTCTTAAACCCTGAGCTAAACAATTTAAACTGGGACCTTGTGAGATTGTCAGACCAACACCATCTGCTTTCCAGGGCTGCCTGACCCCAGCTCTGTGCATTGTCAATAGGAAGATGAGAGGTTTTACTCCAACATGTCCAACCTAGGCATTGCCAGCGCCTCTTAGTGAGGACCTATGGAGATCTGAATCACTCACCACTGCCTTGAAGCTGAGTACAGGTGTGAACGTGTCCAAACACGGCCACTCACCCAAGGACCAGTCTGAGAGGCGGTTCATGAACTTCAGGTCAGAAGGGAGGGTGAGGATGTAGAAGAAGTGAAAGAAGATGTCTACAGCAATGATGGCCCCCATGTGGAGGAGGGCGTGGATCCGGATGTTCCTCATCTCATCATCTTTGCGTCTTAGCTCTCGGGTGCTCACCTGCCAGGAGAGTGAACCACAGAAGGGCTGAGCTGAGAGACAGGATGGGCAGCATGTTCCTCCATCTAGAGGAACAGTCACGGTCCAAATGGGGATTCAGTGCTCTCCTTTAGAAATCACATCATGGACTACGTGGCCCAAATCTCCATTGATTAAGGAGGACTCAAAGGACTAGGTCAGGTGAACACATCTACAAGGAGCAAGGATGTGTCCCACCCACAGCACCCCTCCAACACCCTTGCCTCAGTGATGAGCATGGCAGCTACGTATCTCCTGGATCACCCTCCTAACAAGCACTGTTCCCACCACTGGGGTTTCCTGCATGTGATGTGACAAGCAGTGACAGGTCTGGCTGTACCTAAGGGACCCTACATGGGATTAAGACCACACCAACCAGGGAGATGGGTTTTATGCTCTTGCTGCTGGGACCTGTTCAGAAAGTCAACTTTGCTTGAAGGTGGCCCCTTGCACAGGTCACTAAAGGGGAGCAAATGTCCATACCCATCACATCTACAGAATGCCATGGCTTGTAGGGAAGGACATATGCATGCCCAGGAGAGATCTGGAGCAGGACTGGAATCCCACCTGACAGCTCTACCAGGACCAGAGGTATATTTTTGGCCAGGGTCGTTTGGTGGGAGGAGGAGGATGACTGATGGTCTCTGGAGATTCTCCTGCAGACACCTGCTATAAATGAGAGAGAAAGATGCTCGAGGGGATATCCTGAATCAGCTGGGACTTGATCGATGGGGATTTCATCCCTGCTGTGTCTTGTACAAGTAGGGGCCAGGTTTTGCCCCCAGGAGCTGTCACGTCTCTGGCCATTGTACTATAAGAATCATCAGGACAAGCTTTCAGGATTACACTGGGCAGACTGGTGTCCTCGCTTCCCCGCATCGCTGTAAAAATTGCTGCTGGAGTCAAAATCCTCTTATGTTTATTACTTTCCCTTTATTCCCTGCAAGAGGTGGGAGCTCTCCCAACGTAATCCGTGGGCTGCCGCGCCAGCCCCGTCGTCAAATCCAGATGATTCCTAAGAATTAAAGCCTTTGACAGACTTTTTTTTTCATGCCTGTTATATGACAAGTGCTTTAAGGGTACAAAGAGGTCACTGGATGCTGAGAAGTGGAGGGAGGACAGGCTCCAGCATGGAGATGTGTGGGAGGACACAGATACCCCTTTTGTAGACTCATTTTGATTGGAAAAGACCTTTAAGATCATAGATTCCAACCCAGCACTGCCAGGTCACCACTAAACCATGGCCCTCAGCACCACAGCGCCACAGCTTTGAAACCCCTCCAGGGATGGAGACTCCACCACTGCCCTGGGAAACCTGTTCCAATGCTTGACTACCCTTTCAGTGAAGAATTTTTTCCTAACGTCCAATGTAAACCTTCTGTGGTGTAACTTCAGGAGGTTTACTCTCGTCCTCATGTCCACGGGTGATGTCAGCACCCTGACACCTTCCCCTTGGGATCAGGGCTGTGTCTACACTACTTCCAGCCCCGCAGAAGTGAATTTGTTCCCTTGATCCTAATAAGGAAGATGCTTTTCAGGTCAAAAAGGGCTGGACAAACTCTAGTACAGATGGGTTCCCATCACACGTGGGAGTGCAAGGGCTTCACCAGGACGCAGCACCAGTAGGAGTCAGAGACTAATCTGGTCCCTAACTGAGCCAGACTCCACGTGCTACCCCCATAATCGCTGCTGGGCAATTAAAAATTCACCTTTGCAATTAGCTGCATCTCCCACGGTGCAGAGGGGCATCTAACCAGGAGATGGCAGTGGTGGCCAGGTCAAGACAGGACCCCTGGCCAGGGCATGAGAAAGGGGCTGGGGGACTTACTCCTCGTGCCTTTGTGCTGAGCGTTTTAAGCAGCAGAAGTGGGGAATTGCTCATCAAGTGGCACTAGACATCCTGGTTTGGGGCTGTGCAAAGGAGCGGGAAATAAAAGCCCCTCCAGATCAAGCCTTGTAGGATTGGTGGGAGTTCAGGTCTTGGAGACATGAGTGGAATGCCCTGATGTACAGATACCTGGCTGCAGCACTAGGAGACGCCAAGGCTGCCCAGTTCATAGGTAAGACTGATGGAAACTGGGGATAGAAGAAGAACGTGGGGTAAGGAGGGCACCCCATGGCTCTGTACCCACTCCAAAGGGGCTTGGACAGTAGAGCTGCTGCAGCCAAAGTTGTTGGACTGCAGCCCGACAGATAAGACAAGACTGGAAAGATGATGCCTTAGGATGAAATATTTCTTCCAGCAGCTCTTGCACCCAGATGCCAGTTGGGGTCCAGAAATTTAACATAGCTATTCTTTACAAGGAAACAGAAGGGTGGTGGGAATCCTTCCCAGCAGCACTGCTGACCAAGCAAGAGGTCTCTCCCTTAGCAAGCAGCACCAGTTTGCTTTGATGACCAAGGCTGATCTTTGGTGTAAACGGATGCAGAGATGGGAAGAGTGAGGTGGGAGAAAGCACTGCTGTTTGGCTTGATCTCTGGCTGTGAAACAGCCACAGAGATCACCTGATCCCAGCCCAAGGCTTCTGCTGACATTTTCCAGTGCTGCTTGGAGTCTGCTCTTCAAAAAGTTCCCTTTGCCTGTGATACAGGTGAAGATGTGGGGCACCAGGGTATGCAGGGCACCCTGCAAAGACCAGGGCACCACTGCTTGGGAGTAGTGGAAGCCCCTGTTTGCTGAAACACAACCTTCCACTCAATCTTACTTATATCTGGAGAAACAGCTTCATCTTGCAAGACACAGACCATCCCTGGAGAGTCATGCTTCCAGGGTGATCCAGCTGGGAATGTGAGACCGCCTGTGCTGTCACAGCCACCAGCAGGGAAAGGTCCCATGGATGGCCACCACACATCTGGCTTTCACCACAGGGAGAAGTCCTCCTCCAGCTCAGCCTCAAGGAGCACTCACCTGGGCATGGAACTGGTCAAATGTCATGACGGGCCCAAAGAAGAAGAACGGGAGGTAGAAGTTGTACTTGAGGAGGTCAAAGATGGAGTAGATGCCCTCTTTCCTCTCGGAGCTCTCGAGTGCAAAGCTCATGCAGCGCATGATGGTGAAGCTGCTTCCTCCATAGAAAAGGACATCTTGGAGATCAAAAGCTCCCGTTACAAACCCACTCTAGATGAGAAACAAAGAGTTACCACCAGGAATGCGGTGTCACTTCTGTGTGCCCTTGCTCTGTGGGTAACATCACTCCTCCAGGGGCACAAGGCAAAGCCTCTAATTGTTCTCTGACACCAAATGTCCCTGGAGCTAATGAGCCTTAGTCCTTCAGAGGGACTGAACAGCTTTGTAAGGGCCTTCCTGGGCTTCTCTCCACCCACCTGTGAGAATAAGTCTTAGCTGGGCAGAGACCTAAGAGATCACTGTGAACATTCTTGAACCCATTCCAGCACTGTTACAGGTGGGGAAACTGAGGAACACAACTTGTCTGGCTGATGAGCTGTGGCCTGAGCAGCGAGGACGACTCAGGTGTTCTGTCCCTGCATGAGGCCACCAAAACATGTCACAGCTCCTGGGGGATTATTTCTAAGCTCAGCAACATAACAGTCCCCGTCACACCCTGTGGGAGCTCTGACATAGCCAGAAGTGCCCAGGGTTTGAGAGTGCCTCAGAAGCCCTTCTTGGAGGTAAATTTGAGGGATGGACACAAGCAGGCTGGAAATGAGGCTGATGGCCCGAGACAGCACCTACCTGCCACGAGCTGAAGGGCTCCACTTTGAAGGAGGCGAGACAGCAGAGCCCAGCCACGTAGCAGAGCCACTTCTGCTTGGCCAGAGCAACGGAGTAGAGGACAAAGCAGTGGGAGAGGATGATCATCAGGTAGACGAGCCCCATGCTGCCTAGCACGGCCGAGACCCCATACAGCATGTACACCACAGCCCGGTGCTGCAAGAAGAGAGTGGCCCCCAACCCATGGTCAGCTTGGTGAAAGCCCCAACCCTGCTCCCCCCATCCTAGAACATCCCTCAATCCCACCTCCACACATCCCAGGTCACCCTGGTGCTTTCAAATCCATCCCACCTCATCCCTGGCTCACCTGTGGCACCGTCATGGAGCAGATCTTGCCGAAGAGGACGTGTCCCGAGAGGGCGAAGATGATGACGTTCCTGAACGAGGTGAACCACATCACCCACTCGAAATCAGCCACGTCCTGCGGGAGCAGCAGCGGGCGCCTTACTGCCCCCAGCCCTCTCACCCCTACCCCAACACCCATCTGGAGAAGAAACCACACAACTCTCAAAGCTTTTCCTTCCCATTTTCCACCCAAGGGCTCCCGAGCACTTTAACTTGGGCATAAAACCCCTGGAGGGATGTGCAGAGGTTGCTCGCCTTGGTGCACACAAAGCAGAGCATCTACGGTGCTGCAGGGCTGATATTTTCCTGACTAGTTCTTTAGGGAGGGAAAAAAATAAATATGAGTCACGTGGACTTCTGCAAAAGTGTGTCAGCAGCAGAAAAACCAGCTCTGCTTCTCCAGCGGTCAGCACTGACCATGTCACTGGTAGCTAGAAAAGACCGAGTCCTTCCTCCACTTACCATCTTCCTGCCAAAGTAGTGCCAGCCTGGCTTGATGCCATCCCGAAAAGCCTTTCTGTTCACGCTGTCTGCAAAAGAACCAGAGTTAGGGGCAGAGAAACAGCTCTGGGGAAAACAGGGCCTGGCTTTCAGCTAGGCAAGGAGCCTTCCTCACCGTGATGAGGAGCCATCAGAGCTCAAAAACCCCTTCCCACAAGGGCTTAATTCCCATGGACAAGAACAGGAGTCAGGAACCTCAACCCCTTCCATGAGAATTTTCACTAAAGCCTTTTTGCAGTGCATGTCCCAGGGACTCCTCTCCAGTTGGTGTCATGGAATTGTCAGGTTTTTGGGCTTCCAGACAAAAAAAAAAAATGGGAACCAGCTGGGTGTAGAAGGGTTGTTGTCTGTTCAGGGCAGTGGCTGGAGAGCTGTGACATCCCACAGCCTCTTGCCATTGAAATGAGGACAAGGGGGCAACGGGGCAAAAGTCCTTTTTGAACCTTGCAAAGGATTCCTGAGTTGGTCTCTCCAAAAATGAAGGCCAGCGATCTGCTGCTGGTATTGAGAGCTGTAAAAGCAGCCACCTGACATCCATCTTTCCCTCCCAGGGCCCCTGCCAGGGTGGGATGAGATAGGGAGCAATACCTCTGGATGCTTCGAAGATCCCGCTGCCGCTGTACACCACAGCACACGTCACGACGAGGGCGTAGAACCCCAGCTCGTAGCTGGGGAGCATTGTTTTAACCCCCATGGTGGCAGGTTACCACCCCAGCTGGTGTGGGGGGGATCAGGACCTGGGGAAGGGAATGAGGAGGAGGAAGAAAACAATGGGTGAGAGCTCACCAGCCTTCCTAACCCCACCTTAAATTGCTGCTGGTTCTCAGCAGCTCTGCTGTGGGGGTTTTCTTGAAGGATGGTAGCTATGAGGAGGAGAAGATGGTAACACCTGGAGCTGAACCCTGGGACACAAGTCAGGTACTGGGAAAGAGGTTGCTGCTGAGCCCTGCTGCAAAACCCACCCGGGAAGCAGGATTTGGGGGTAGCTCAGCCAGGTCATCCTGATAAAGGGATCTTCCCAGCAAGTTGCATCCATCCCAATATTCAGAGATGCTCTGGGAAGCCAGGTGCCCAGGACAGGGGTCCTCCAGTGTCACCGATGTCCCTCCCAGTTCCTGATTAGATCCTTGGAAGGGATCCATGATAGAGCATGAAGATGCCTGTGCTGGTAAGGCTGTGATGGGATGCTCCTGTTCCTCTGCCCTGGGTTGCTGCTCACCTTCTGCTGGGGTTTTGCCCATCCTCGAGCTCTTGTGGGGGGATCTCCTAAAGTCCCGTGGTCCCAAACTGCCCCCAGACACAAGCCTTAGGACCCCACAGACACAGCTGAGCCCCCCACCCCCTCTGCTCAGCAGCATCGCAAGGGCTCAGGGGATGCCGGCACCCAGCCCCGCAATTAGCCCTGGGCTAATTACTCCTGCCAAGGCTAATTTAACCCCGAGCTCTGCAGCCTCCCGACTGCTGCTGAGAGGCAATTTAAGGTTGAAACAAGCAGCGGGGGAGGAGATGGGGAGGGTATTCCCTCCGGCGGGCGTGTCCCCCTTCCCCGTCCTGCCACCCACCCGAGAACATCCCCCGTGAGCGGGGGAGGACCCTGCGATGGGTCGGGAAATGAGGAGCAAAACTCTGGGGTTTAGAAAGCGACCCGGTCACCCTCTGCTTTTGCATCTGCATCTTGCCGTGGGCGCTTCTTTAATTAATTTTGTAATTATTTTCTGATTTATTTTAAAAATTATTTGGGATTTTTTTCCTTCTTTTTAATTTAAAATTATTATTGCTTGAGGGACTATTTTATTATTATTTTTATTATTATTATTTTCGGTCACCGACTGTTTTTAGGAGCTATTCGGGGTGACCCCATCTTCCCCCGCCCTGAAGGAAACGCTTTTCCCAGTGGGAATGGGAAGGGACATCCCCCGGGCTGGGCTCAGTCCCGGGGGATGCTGAGGGGGGGGTCCTGCTGCGGAT